>JZKD02S0053179.1:33653-53769 GCA_000966675.3 Picea glauca | reverse complement strand
AAGCACCCCATCGATCTGACCCTCCATGCACCGCTGCCCAATGGGCCAGTATATCACCGCTCTATGTTAGAGAATGAGGAGATGATGCGACAGATCCAAGATCTGCTCCACAAGGGGCCCATCCATCCCAACTCATCACCTTGCGGGAGCCTAATCGTATCGGTACAAAATAAATATGGAACCTCGTGAATCTGCATAGATTACTGGCCCTAAATAAAATCATAGTCAGAAATTGGTACCCAAATCCCTGAAATGACGACCTCCTTGATCAACTCATGGTGGCCAAATACTTCAATAAGATTGAACTAAAGTCTGGCTACCACCAGGTCCCAATAGAATAGACAGATTTATGGAAGACCTCCTTCAGGTCAAAGGAAGGCCTTTTTGAATGGTTGGTCATGCCCTTTGGTTTGAAAAATGCTCCAACCACTTTCATGAGGAATATGGAAGATATATTGTGACCATTCACCAATAATTTTGTAGTCGTGTATATGGATGACATTCTCATTTACATCAAGTCTTGGGAAGAACAATTGTAACATATTCACCAGGTTCTTCACACCCTGCGACAACACAAGTTATACACCAACTTGGAAAAATGGTCCTTTGGCATGGATAGGGTCCATTACCTAGGCTACATCGTTTATCAACATGGCGTACATGTGGATCTAGCCAAGATCTAAGTCATCTATGACTGGCCAACCCCAACCACACTCACTATGCTTCGGAGCTTCTTGGCCCTTGCCAATTTCTACTGCGGATTCGTGTTGAGATTCTCCCATATTGCATGGTCCCTCTGCCAAATAACCAGGGGTGGTGGTAGGTAAAAATTTGTGTGGGGCCAGTCCCGACAATAAGTGTTTGATGATTTGAAGCAACGCTTGTGCTCATCCCCATTACTTTCACTACCAGACCTTAAGAAACCCTTTGAAATCGAGATAGATGCTTCAGACTACGTTGTGGGCATCGTTCTCACTCATCATAGCCACCCCATGGCCTATCATATTGAGACACTATCAGATGATGTCCGTAAGTACTTTTCTTACGACAAAGAAATGTACTCCATTATGCAATCCTGCCGCCAGTGGAGAAATTACATTCTTGGGAAGGATACAATCATCCAAACTGATCATAATCCATTGCATTTCATGCAGACACAAGACACATTACATAATGACCGCCATAAAAAGTGGTCCACGTACTTAAAACAATTCCACCTCAACATCAAGTATAAAACAAGAAGCACCAACTGCGTCATTGATTGCCTCAGTAGACTACTAATCGCGGCACTCACCATGGTGCTAGACTCTTGCGGCCACGATACCTCTGGATGGCTCTAACTCTATGAGACAGAACCGAACTTCACCACCACCTACGAAATGTTGGGTGCAAATGTAATTGTCGATAATTTCCATCTTCAGGATGGGTTGTTGTGTCGACTGGGCCATATATGCATTCCATCAAGCGAGCGAGTGAAGTTGATCTGGGAATCCCACTACAGTCGTGTGGTAGGACACTTTGACATCGAAAAGACAGTGGTGATGATACAGAAACATTTATGTTGGTCGAAACTTCGACAGGAGTTCAGCAAGTATATCATTTTCTACAATGCCTGCACTATTGCCAAACTGACCACTAAGAAATAAGGCATGTATACCCTTCTTCCTAATCCTAACAGGCCATGGGATCCATATAAATGGACTACATGTCGGGCCTCCCATCCACCAAG
Source organism: Picea glauca (assembly GCA_000966675.3). Lineage (NCBI taxonomy): Eukaryota > Viridiplantae > Streptophyta > Pinopsida > Pinales > Pinaceae > Picea > Picea glauca. Next base: position 52,040 of record JZKD02S0053179.1, on the reverse strand, counting down.
TGGGTAAATGATTGTGTTTTTTTTGTTGTCGATCTCTTTTCTAAGATGGTGATTCTGGTTGCCTACAAGAAGAGCATTACAACAGAAGCCACTGCCAAACTCTTCTTTGAACGAGTCTGGGTACATTTTGGAATCCCCCAAACCATTGTCTCAAATTGAGACAGTCGATTTCTCACCACATTTTGGTCGAGCCTCTGGTCACTGCTAGACACCAAGCTCACCAAATACACGACCTTCCACCCCTAGACAGATGGCCAAGCCGAGGTCGTAAATTGAATGATCATGCATATCCTGCACATGTATAATTCCAAGAACCCTCGCACATGGGATGAGAATATTCCCTATGTCTAGCATAACTACAACCGAACCCTACATATCTCAACCAGCCATAGCCCCTTTGAGGTGGTGTTGGGATTCCAACCATTGGGTCCCATAGATGTTTCACTTCCCCTTGTGGTCACCGTGGCCGACTCATCTCCTACTCAAACTGAAGCTAACAAAGCCACCCAACTCATTGAATGGATCTAGCACATCTGCCAACATGTTCAGGATATCCTATAGAAGTCCAGTGACAAGTACAAGTGGTGCCATGATCAACATCGAGTGCCACATAATTTTTAGGTGGGCGACAAAGTTTGGTTGCACTTGCAGAAAGAATGCCTTATAGGACCCCATCGGAAGCTTCACCCACTCTATTATGGGTCGTACACCATCACCAAGGTTGTGGGGGATAATAATTTTGAGCTCAACATTCCTCCTTTTCTTGGCCTGCACCTAGTGTTCAACATGGACCTCCTTCGGCCTTATTTCCCACCATTATTGAACACCTCAGACATAGCAGAACAACCGACACCAACAAAGCTCAATCCTGATTGTGTACAACATGCATCCAGTGATCAATTTTTGACACACAAATCAAGGGAACTTGAAAATAAAGAATCCATCTTTATCGAGTCATCAAAGCAAGGCAACTCTTGCACCAAGGCAAGTGGCTCACCCGGGGCCAAATTCAGCAGAAATTTCCTCATATGATGGGGGAACTCAATGCAATGGAGACCATTTCTTCCTAAGGATGGAGGATTGATCGCAGTGGATATCGGTGGCCAGCCACCTTTTCCAGCTGGCTCAAAACAACTTTCTAGCATTTTTGGTAATTTACTATTTTTAGCAGTTTTTCAAGTCCTAAACTTCCAGAGCCATTTTGAGGCCCTAAACGACGTTTTTATGGGTATCTTCCGATCAAAAATTTTGTTTAGAAAATATTGTCAACATTTGTAGTCCTCAGATAGATATTTCCAACAGGCTATTGTATGCATCAAATGGAGATCGTATGCAAAAGTTACGACCCTGGGAAGTTGATGTACTGACTTACCCAAACAGGGCCCACGTGACTTTTGGCGCTTCATCTACTAGAGTTAGGCTTTTGGATGTGTAGGGTTTTTGACACTCTTGTTTATTGTAAAAATGCCTTTAGAGCCTCATTGTAAGCATCTACTTGCGAATGAGCGCAGTCGTCACATCTCTTCTCAAAGATAAGCTGCCACCATTCCAACAAGCTTGTTTTCCGCTACATTTTACAGTTTCATCGTATTTACTTATTGAATAGAAAACCAGTTTTATTGTATCTCTGTTATTCTGTGTTAATCATCTGTTAATAATATGTAGTTGTTTCATTATGCTCATAAAATCTGGATCAAATTAGGTTTAGGGTAATTTTACTTAGGTCATGTGATAAGCAATCACTAGCTTAATCCCACCCCTTTTTGGCCTTAACCCCTAATTGGACACTATGAGAAATATTTTCCCAAAATAAACCATTATTTACCCATTTTTTGTACCACAAAAGACCCTAATACTTCTAGGCTATGTGATCCTCATTGAAATGGAGTCCTTCCTTAGAGCATGATACACCAACTGAATTAATATTCATCTAGATTCTTCCCAACATCCAACCTAATTCAATGTGGGTCTCGAGAACTATTCTTCTACAATTAATGTTAGTATTTAAAAAACATAAATACCTTTTAATGTTCTTTGGACTACTCACAACATATGACCGTAGTTAGTGTAGATCCCAAAGTAAGACAATAAAAACATTGCATACTTTAAGCACACCATTCCATTATTAATCCAAGTAATTCATACAATCATTTCAACAATGCATATAAACCGTCACAATATATAAAACTTGTAGTACTAAAAAAAGTGTTACACCCATAACATACCCACTAACATCAATTTCTACTTCAAACAAATTTTTCATGTTAGGTAGTTGTAGGACAAGGGCTTGAATAATATTCTACTTCAATTCTTTAAATTCTTTTTTTTTTAATTCTTACCCCATTGGAAAATCTCACCACTAGTATTTATAACATGAAGTGGTGCTACCATAACTAAAAATGATGCTATGAAATTTATTATATATTGGGAAACTCCCAGAAAAATACAAAATTTTGTGATATTAGTATGAGTGGGACTTTTAAAGATGGCCTATATATTTGCAAGATCAATCTTTAACTTACCTTTGCAAATCACATGCACTAAGTGCACTAATGCCTACCTAGAAAATTGATTTGGATTATGTTCGGAATGAAATGAAAGAAGAGAAATTACAATGAAATACTCATGAAACTTGCTAGAAACAAAGAAATACATCAATACTTGATTTCTATTAATGAAATAATTGTAAAGAGACTGTAAAAATACAGAGTGCAAGACTCGCTATAATGGTGGTAGCTTTATCTCTGAGAAGAGATGTGACAGATACGCTCATTCGCGAGAAGATAATTACAATGAGGCTCGAAAGGCCTTTTTATGTTAAACAAGAATTCCAAAACCGTAGACATCCAAAAACCTAACCCTAGGAGATTAAATGCCAAATTTCATGTGGGCCCCATTTCGGTAAGTTAGTACATTAACTTCCTAGGGTCATAACATTTTCATACGATCTTTGTTTTAGGCACGTGATAGCCCGTTGGAAAGGTCTTTTCTAGAACTACGCATTATGCCATCAAACTCTAATTCCATCTATAGTTTGAATGTGGTGAGCCAAAATAACACTTTTTAGGGACCTAAAATGGCCCTGGAAGTACAACAAGATGTGCTGACATGAAAACATACAAAATAAGCTAGTTGGATTAGGTGGGAGGCCACCAGTATCCACCTGGAAGATGTGTAGGCCTCCAGACAACTCCAAAAGTGTAGAACCCACAATTAAAAAGAAGTATAGAAGAACGTGTTGAACTAAAAACTGGAAAAATGAGTCAGTTGGAATAGGTGGGTGGCCACCAATATCCACCTGGATCGATCCTCCACCCTTAGGAAGAAATGGTCTCCATTGCGTTGAGTTCCCAGGGAAGATGGGAAATCATGTTATGAATCTAAATCTTGGTGAGTTGCATGCTTTGTTGGAGAGTTTTGTTTCTTGGTCTTTGGAAGACTATCACAAACCGGTTGTTGGTGGGGTTGAATATGCTCTACCAACCTGTTGTCTCTGGGTTTGATGGGTTATTGTGTAGGCACCATTGTAGGTTAAGAAACAATATCTTCTTTCTCTTTGATAATATGTTTTTTTTGGATAGAAGGTGTTGAGGTTGCAGTGGTTGTAGTAGTCTTTTGTGCATCCTTTGAAAAAATTGTGAAGAGGATGAATTTTGTAGTATGAGAGATTACCTTGCAGCATTGTTTTGGTGGAGCAGTAGTCTAAACTACCTCTGGTATCCAATAAAGTTGACCTACCAGAGTAATAATGGCACTAAGGGGTCTAGACTCATAGAATATATGACGTCTCCACATATATGGTTGGCCCAAAACCACATCACAGACATCAAGAGAGGCAACATCACACACTACCTCATCCTTGAAGGGTTGGATGCCATAGGACAGGAGACATTGTTGGCTGACACAGAGATCTTGTCCCTGGTGAAGCCACCTGATGTTGTATGGTTGTGGATGTGGTGTTTTTGATAACCCCAACTATTTGACGACCTTATATTAGATGATATGAGGTTCTTCTGGCTTCCATTATCAACAATGAAATGCAACGAGGTCCCCTTCACCCACATTTGTGAATGGAAGAGGTGCTCCCCCTCTTCAGGATCTATTGATTCTTCTGGTTGAATTGTTGTGGTCGCGACAGTGGCAGTGGGGTCTGCGTCAATGATCTGTCTATTTTCAATATTTTCTGGATCAGATTCTGAATCAGGGTTCGGCTCTGTGTCTTTGACCTCGACCACCAATGATTTTTTTGAGAGGCATTCATCGGTGTTGTGCCAGGGGATTTTGTGGAAGTCGCACCAATTCCCAGTGTCATTATTCATCTTGCCTTTACCTTTTTTTTCCTGTGTCTTGGACTAGTTGTCTAGGGGATGTTGGTTAGGGTCGTATTTACCATGCTTTGGTTGTTGCATATTTGCAGACCCAAATTCCCATTTGTTCTGGTGCCTAAATTTCTTCTCGATTTTGACAACATATCGATAGGCAGATCCCAATGATGAGATGTTTAGGAAATCCATTTCAGTTTGGATGTACCTATGAAAATCCCCACAGTATTTCAAAACAAGATGTCACTCAGAGTCCTTGATACCCAACTTCATGTGAAAGGTATGGAAAGTATTTTTGAACATCGGCACTGTTTGTCTCTTCTCTTTATCTCATGTACTGGTCCATCTCATGTAATGGTCTTCATAGTTATCTACAGGATAGTACTATTCTTTGACCACATCCACAAAAAAATATCAAGTGGGCTCGGCCCCATAGATTCCATATTTCTTTGTGGAAATTTGCTCCCAATAATTTTCCCACCAATGTTTGACATGGGGGAGATCCTTGAGGAGTGAGAAGGTGATCTTTTCCCTGTCGGAAAAATTTTGAACAGAGAAATAACCTTTTAATAGATTTAACCATTTTTCTAGGGCATTCACATCTATCTGACCTTCAAATATGGGAATATCAAAATTAAATTGTACCTTGAAGGGAGAGGTTCCTCCAAAATAGTCGCTTGATGAAGATGTGCATGTTGCTATCGGCAAGCATTGAAGAATGTGTGAAAAATTATCCATCATTGTTTCCCTTTGTCACACGAGAGATTGCTCAAGAAACAGGTTAATAGAATCATATGCTTCGTCGTCTTTATTTTTTGCCTTCATTGAGGGTTTCTTGGGTGTGCGAGAGTGATTGTCCTCAAGAGAGAAAAACTTGAGACCCAACTGGCTATACTCGAACCTCGAGGACATGTGTTGAAAAGCGATCAAGAGCAGCCTGCTCTGATACCACTAATCCAAATTATGTTCGGAATGAAATGAAAGTAGAGAAATTACAATGAAATATTCATGAAACTTGCTAGAAACAAATAAATACAACAATGCTTGATTTCTATTAATGAAATAATTATAAAGAGACTGTAAAAATACAGAGTGCAAGAATTGCTAGAATGGTGGCATCTTTATCTCTGAGAATATATGTGATGGCTATGCTCATTCACAAGAAGATGATTACACTGAGGCTTAAAAGGCCTTTTTATGTTAAATAGGAATTCCAAAACCCTAGACATCCAAAAACCTAACCCTAGGAGATAAAACGCCAAAAGTCATGTGGGCCTCATTTGGGTAAGTTAGTATATTAACTTCCCGGGGTCATAACTTTTGTATACGATCTCTGTTTTAGGCGTTTGATAGCTCGTTGGAAAGGTATTTTCGATAACTACGCATTACATCATCAAAATCTTACTTCGTCTATATTTTGACTGTGGCGAGCCAAAATAACATTGTTTATGCCCTCAAAATGACCATGGAAGTACAACAAGATGTGCTGACATGAAAACATACAAAACAAGCCAAATGGATTCGGTGGGAGGCCACCAGTATCCACCTGGAAGATGTGTAGGACTCCAAACAACCCCTGAAGTGTATAACCCACACTTACAAATAAGTACAGAAGAACATGTTGAACTAAAAACTAGAAAAAGGAGCCAGTTGGAATAGGTGGGTGGCCACCAATATCCACCTGGATCAAAAATTCAAATTTCTTTATGTTTTCTAGCATGTGATGGTTCCTTAGTGACTTTGACACTTTCTTTACATATACAATATACTCCTCCCAAATAGAAAAAAGATCAAAATTTCATCCAAATATACTATATAACAAAATAATCCATGAATGGGTGCAACATATCATTCATTAAACACAAAAAAATTATTGGTGCTACTTAAATCAAAAGGAATTACTAACCACTCATATAGACCTTGCTTCATATTGATGGTGATCTTCCAAGTTTCTTCTTCCTTGGTCCAAAAATGTTATAACTTATATTTCAAACCTTGGTTGGTGCAGTACCTTGCATATTGCAACTAATCTAGCAAGTCATTGATGCTAGGAAAATGGTATCGATTCTTGAGAGTGATATTTATTTAGAGCTCTATAGCCAAAGCACATTCTCCAAGTATCATCCTTGTTTGGTACTAAATCAACAAGGGAACCACATGGTGAGATACTCGGTATTATGACTCCTTGCATTAACAGATTCTACCACTGCATCTTCAACTCATATATTTCTAATATGGACTATTAGTATAGTATAATGTTGAGCAAAGGAGAATATGGCAATAAAAATGCCTTGTGTGTCACTTCCCTCTTGGGTTTCATATAGAACACTTATTTGCATGATTTTTAAAGCTTTTCTGAATAACACTTTTGTTTATTCATACATCCTTCCAAGGATGCCTTCACATATATTAACTATGTCTTTCTAGTTTTATCTCATAAAAATTAGTACATACTTCTTGCCTAATTGATCAATCTATTATCTTGGTCGACACTTAGAGAGAACTTACCCTTCTATGCATTGATGATAAAAGATTTACCATCCTTGACTATATGGTATTGTTTTTTCACTATTATGAATATGCCATCCTTCATATACATGTATGGGATACCAAACTATATATAGTAAACATCAAGAACTTCTACATAGACTTCTATTCATCAATAAAATTTGCACTAACAGAAAATCTAAGGTTACACTACTTGGTAAATTTTAACTCTACATCCTTATTCACCCATCCCAAAGGATATATATGAAGGTGATCATGTGTCTTTAAACCATTCTTACTTACCAATTCCTTTATAATTACAATGACCTATGAACTAGAATCGAACAATGCATGAACCCTATTCTTCTTAATTTGAATCTTCTTATGCAATAACTTTGTCATCTCCTTCTCCACTTTGTGATGGAGGCTACTTAGGTCTACCTCTTTTTGTACTATCATGCAACAATTTTCTCATCCACATATGAGCTACTTTATATCTCCTTTCCCACCTCTACTGGAATATTCTTCTTCTTCGATTACTCTTTATTGTGGTTCTTGGGATTCAACGTTGGATTTAGTTTTCGATATTTTTATTAAATGTGACCATCAATATTTTAATGACCATAATGGTTGTTAGGGAACTTGAACAGATGTGTAGTGGTGACAATATTCTTATCTTTTCCCATCCCATGCATCTCCCTTTCTTCTTCTTTCCTTTATTGGTAGTTCGATGTTGATATGACTACTTTGAACCAATTGGATGCCCTTTTTTCTTTTCAGATTCACTATAATAGTCCTACAAAGAGGCCTCATCTATGGATTAATGATTAAATAACATAAATTTCATTTTTATGTAAATTGGAAGGACACCAAGGTACTTGATGACAATAAGGGGTTCTTGGTATTTATCTCCAACTAAGTGGTTTATTACAAAACACTATAGTGTACTCCTATACACTATATTCTTGTTGTTGTCAATAGTAGTACCATTGAATCCTACGGTCTTCTTCATACTTTATAGGAACAAATTGATACTTGATGAGGCATTTGAATTCCTCCAACTTAGTTATTGGTTGGTATCCCCCTAACCTAATGGATTTGGTACAAATTTATCACCAAATATGTGCATGAACTTCAAGCTTAAGGGTAGAAAATTATATTCTCTCCTCCTCTCATACATTATGAAAACTAAAATAGACTTATAACTACTACAACCAATGATTCAAATTAACTTCATATACCTCATCTTTGTTGGGATTGATCCTAGCATTCTCTTCCACTTTCAACAGGTGTTGAGAATATTTATTATTGGAGTTCCCCTTTTCGAGCTTCAATTGTTCCTTCACTTTTTTCAACTCCTCATGATATTATGGATTCCAATCAGATTTTACTTGCTCTAAAAAGGAGTTGATAATTTTCTCAATAATGACCATGATTAAAGCCTTTCTTAAGAATTTGTGATCCAAGTAAACATATACTATGATTGAACAAAACAAATACCCAATTAAAACGACTCTAATATTAATATGATATTCCAATGGTTGTCTCACCAAAACATGCCTAAAAATTACAACTACTATTGTGGGCTTGTGATCAACTTGCTTTTTGAATTTTTAGTGCTTTGGAATATATAAAAACACACCATTTATATTTCTCAACTACCATGACATAAAATATAGAACTACAATATCAAAGACACATAAGTGAACATAATATTTACCTCGAAAAAACTAATGCAAAAAAACCCAACAATAAATGTTTACTTTTCATGTTTTATATAATGGAGATTGCAATATATATTATGAAGTGTTCCAACCTTATTTCAAAGATATGAGACAGTATGGTATTGTAGAGTGATATACATATTGATTATCTCTCCTTACTCTATTAACATCTCCTCCATGCTCACTACTCGTATTATGGAACATCAATGGTGAATGAAGATGAGTGAACCTCTAAGTTGTAAATTAGATATGTTGGGAAGAATGGAGGAAGTAAGGTTGAGCCTCCATTGTGGATAGGATTTACCCTAGTTGCAACCACCATAAACCTGAGAACAAAACAACCCAAGAGTTGTTTTCAATGCATAGGTCTAATCACCAGTTGGATCATTGGAACCTTCGTGGTTGGGTCACCCATTATAGGAGGGAGATGCGCATAAGCTTGCAGTGTGCTAAAGATCTATTAAAGGACCCTAGACACTGCCAACCTCCATGTACAAGAGATATTCCACTTATCTATTGAAAAAATCCATAAACTATGTTATCATGGAAGAATCCAATAGATCTGATGAGGACTCTTTTGCTTCTCTTTTTAGAAATGAAAAATCATTAGAGGAAAATGACTAGCGAAGAGATAATTCATTAAAAGGGAAAAAGACATCCCTAAGCTAGAAATTTCAAATTGTTAGGTCGAACAAAAATACATTATGTTGCATGAACAAGCCTTAATCACGAATTTTACAGGCCTATGGCCTAGCCTTTAAATAGTTCAGGTATAGATCTGAGAACATTGGGATTTTTCATGTCAACTTGTTTAGTGTGGTATTGGTTTTTCCTTGTTCATATTTGAAAGTGAAGAGGCCAAATATTAGACTTTGATATTATGCCCATGCTTTATGGGTTCCAGGGGTATGTTTCTCTCCAACTTGACCATTTATCTTGATTTGAATATGGAAATCTTATAAGTAGTCCCTATATGGGTCATGCTTCTACATCTTTTAGTGATATTTTGGGGAAAATATACTCTCAAAGATATTGGAGATAATCTAGGTCATTTCATAGACCAAGATGAGATAAAATGGGGAATATATACTTGTGCTAGAATATGTGTGGAAGTGGACTTAGAATGGGTCTCCCGAAAATGATTCATCTTAATATGTAAAGTTGGAGTCATCTTCAAGACGTTGATTATGAACAAATTCCATTCAAGTGTAACATTTTCCATGAGTATGACCACTTCTCCAAGAGTTTTCCAAGTAAACAAGAATCTTAGCTTCCTTTGAAGTAGGCTCGAGCCACTTAGAACAACAATGAACAAGATACTTTCAAATCAATGTCTAGAAGGTGCAAGAAGAAACAACCCAAGGGACCCCAAGCTAAAAAGTCAAGAATATACAATCCCAACATAAATGGATTTGAAACCCTTAACGCTCAAGAGGAATAAAAATAGGAAAATCCAAAATCTCACCCTGAGCTAATAGATAATGCCCAAAATAAAATAGATAATTCAACTCCTTCGACCACAAAAGAGACTTAATTTGGGGTCTCCACCCCCCTCAAGGTAAGGATTCAGAATATGGAGAGGAGAAATATAAAGAAGAACTGGAGGAAGGGGAAGTGTTTGGTTCCCCTTCCTTTGTTGAAGTTATGAAAAAAGACCTATGCCACTCTCCTCCTTTAATAAAGGGAAGGAAATCAAATTGGGACATGTTAGCTCCAAAGGAAGAAAAGAATATCTACATAGGATGTTAGACAATTGTTCGTCCTGAAATAATATGCTTTGTTTATGGACTCTACTATGCAATCAATTTGTGAGAATTTATTCATCTACTAAATGTATTTTTTTAAAGCAATAACATGTAAAAGATGGAATGTATCCTTTGTAGTTTGTGGTAATCTATTCTATTCAATATGAGAGATCCTCTCATCTTGGGATATGAACCATTGAAGTAGACATATGTACTCTGTTATTATCCTTAGCTACAACTTTTAAAAATAATATAATATTTTCGCATTTCAGTTTAAAAAAAGAGTGAAACTCTCCAATGCCCAATTCTTAAATCATGCCCATATTACTATCAGAGGGAAAATATTCCTTTTGCATGGCTTATGTCAATATTTAAGTCCATGTGCATAGTTTATGAGCCCAAAATACATTTCTTAGAAGCCAAATCCAAGGTTTACAACCTCAAACAACGGCTTGGTCAAGGAAACCCACCTCTATTGCACCTAATCTTGAAATTGGTCCCATATTCCCTAGTAGGGAAAATATCTCTCCAATAGGGTTTGTATTGTGATCTAAGGCCTTGTGCATGGCATGTGATCCCAAAAATGGATTAGGGTTTAAATAAATGGTTTTTTCTGACAAATAATTGATTACACCCCCAAACCCATCCTTGTTACTCTCAATCCTTGAAATCAATCCCACGTACCTCTCATTGGGGAAAGATTCCTTTTGTAAGGCTTGTATTATGGTATAGGGTGCCATACATTATTTATGAAGCTAAAAAACATTACTTACGGGTTAAATCCTTGGTATTTGGCCCCAAATAATAATTTGTTCTAGGAGACTCATTATTTCTATGTCTAATCCTTGAAATTGATCCCATTTTCCTTTCATAGGGAAAATATTCCTTTTATAGGGCCTGTATCATTATATGGGGACCCATTCATGGATTATGAACCTAAAAACATTGCCCATGGGTTAAATCCACAAACTATGACTTGGTCTAAGAGATCTAACCCTATTATATTCTATCCTTGAAATTAAGAGAACATTCCTCTTGTAAGGAAAATATTTTGTTTACAAGGTTAATATTGTGGTCCAGGTCCTTGTTGATGTAGCACACAAACTAAAGCAATTATAACACCTATGGGACTATGCTCTGCTTTCAGAATGCACAACAGAACTCATATTTGAAAATGCAACAACTAATGCATTTACTATCATTAAGACTAAAATAGAAGAATTTAATTACAACAACAACAACACAAACATGTTGTGAATCCTTGCTTTTATTATTAATTTCATAATTCCCCTCATTACAATGTAATCGAGAAATACATATTTTCTCCTGATCTCGTTCTTGGTGGTTGTCTCAGTCACTTCAAATTGACCTGAGAGAAACCTTCCTTTCTTCTAGCTCCAATGAACCTCAATGTATTACTTCCTCCTCTTTTTATGTTGTTTCTATCGGTTGATTTGTTTCCACTTCTATCAGGAAGATGAATAGTCATGGTTGTTTGCTTCTATTTACATTTGAATCTGTTAATACTGAAACGACAACCTCACAAGGATATGAATCCCCCTGCATTTTTAAAGAGGTGGTACTCCTCTTTGGATGAAAGATATATCTGTGATATCTTGGATTAGGAAGAATGTTAAAGAAAACCATAGATATTTATTGCTTAGATTTGTTCAATAAAATGGATCTTCAATAAACTGATTTGAACTTTATGTGCAACAAGAAGTATTTTAACAATAGAAAATATTGAAGGAGGGCTTCAACATCATATTTTCTTTGTGGTCAGCATCAAATATAATACCTTCTTGATTACATACAAATAATACATCCATATCTTCTCATAGGAAATAGGAGAGAAATGTTTTTATCATCTCAAAGAATTTTAAAAGAGTGTAATCTTTATAACAAAAGAGAATTTGATAGGTCAATTTCAAATATCTCATACTCAAGATTCAAAGTTACAAGATACAATCGAAATCAACCCTGAAGTAATTCTTTGTTGAGTTTTATTTATGAAATATGTTCTTTATTACAAAATATCTGGCAATCATATATATGGCTACAAATACTCCATGATAATATAAGAAAATTATTTTGAAGAATACAATAAAACACTCAAGAACTTAGCCTTGTGTCCAATTCAGAGATTCAAGCATAAAGCTATGAGAAATGGTGTAGAAGAAGAAAAAGAGTGAAGAAGATGGAGTTTTCTCTTTTTTGATCACAACCTTATCTGCATATTATGTATGTACATTCTTCTTTGTATAGTCTTCCCCTACCCCTCTAAATAATTATGATTGTGTAACCCTTGATGAAGACCTTCTTCTCTTTTTAAAATTTGATTTTCTAACTACTTGAGTAGTTAGGATTTTTTCCTTCTTGAATTTCCCGTACAATTCTTCTTGAATTATTCACTTTAATTAATATCTCATTTAAGTGTTTTTAATGAGCTCACATCATTAAAATCTGAATATTTCAAATGGGTCATTTTCCTTTTTTAATAAAAGTTTTTAAATAAACTTTTATTTTCAAAAAATTGATTAATTTCCCTTTAAAAGAGGGGGACTGTGTTTTAATTTCCTTAAAGTAATAATCATTTTTTCATCCTTTTAAATCAATTCATATGTGATCTTCACTTTCTTATATTTCCAATGATATATATTTTATCCAAATCCGACTATCGGATCTCAAGATATGAGCTCATGAAGTTGAGTTGTTAAGCAGATCCATTAAAAATGAAGCTAATTGATATTTAAATTTCTAGGGAAACCGTGGACACTTTCAACCTTTAAAACCTATACCAACATATTCTTCATCGAAATATATTTCCAACGATATAAAAATTTGCACAATTTCATCGTCCGGGGCTAAAGTTATGGCCTTTGGAAGATCATGACTCAACAATCGTTCATTAGGTTCATGGGCAAATGTGGGCCCTTGATCTCAAATTCGTCTTTTTCCTTTGTAAATTCAATTTTTTGGTAAAAATACCTATCCCACATGCCTGGGAGTATGGGAGTCTTAATGGTGTATAACATCGAGTGTATCTTACACTTAATAAGAAACATAAGAGAATATATGGAGATTTGTGGGCTCGACCTCCCTTAGAAAATTGATTAATAAAAAATAATTTTAAATGCCAAGTCAAACTCCACCTACGCCTAGTCAGCATATGAGTCATCCACTCAATTATCGCCACATGTATTTGGTAATAACATGCCACGTGTATCCAATGGCTCCCCTCCATGTGTCATTATGTGGTTGGTCAATTATCTACCACATGTCTCCAATACAAATATTACATGTGTCACCATTAATAATGTGTCAAGTGTCTCCCTCCATGAGTTGCCATTTGTCTCCAATAATTAAGTTCCATGTGTAATATTCATCGGCTGCCAAATAGTAAACTTCCATGTGGAGATATTTAATTGGTTGGTAATAAAATATTAGGAAATAAGGTAAAGGGAGAATGAGCTAAGTGTGGGGAGGAGGGAATGAGAAAGGGAAAAGCATAGTTAGGGAGGGAAAATTTGTAGGAGGTGCAATTTCGGGGGGGTGTGGGTAGTGAAGTAAAATGAGGGGGGGTGTGGGTAGGAGGGGTAAAATGTAGGCAGTGGGGAAGCATAGTCGGGGGTGAGGAGTGAGGGAGCCCGATGAAGAGGAATAAGGGAGGTGAGGGTTAGCGGATGAGGAAAGTGAGGGGGTGTGGGAGTATGGTGGGTCTTACAACCCGCCATAGAGTGGAGAGAAATGAGAGTTGGGTTGGGGAGTGATTGAAGTGAGAGGGTAAGGAAAAAAAAGAAGACAACGGTGAGAACATGAAGAGATAAGGAGGTAAGTAGGAACATGATTCTATCCGACGGATTAAAAAATAAAAATTAAGTGTGGTATATATAAAAATAAACTAAGTGTGGAGACGAGAGGTAAGTATAGTGAAAAATGAAAATATTTCCAATATTTTATGTGGTTATGCACAAGATATATGGTGGTGCATTTTATGAAATAATCCAAGAAAATGGACATGGTTCTAAGATATTCCAAGAAAATTGGCTTTAACACAAAATGAAGAAGCACTCATTGGGCCTTTGAACGTAAACCTGGATATCTTGAGCATACAAACTCATATTTTAAATCCAAAAAATGTGTGATGAAGCTGAGACTGAGGGATAAACCATGGACATATAATATTTCAAATGTTTTCTTATTTTGATGCCATTTTTTTTATACCAGGAGTGAGAAAATATAAGTGACCAATTTTGTTCAACAACTGCCCAGTCGTTTTCCAATTCAATTTTGTTTCCTCTTCCTTCACCAATGATTTCCACTTGGCACTTAATCTTCATGAGTTGCATTGACTAAATTTGCAATTAGAATGTTGAGTAGCAACATAAAAATTCCAGGACAAATCTTGTAGCATGGAGTTGCAGCATAGGAGTTGCAGCGAGTTGCAACACCAATAATGTAGTGTGGAGTTGCAACAAGTTGTAGCACAAATAATGTAGTGTGGATTTGTAGTGTAGGAGTTGTGGCACTATCAATTACAACAATGAGTAACATCATAAGCTTCTGAGTAGAGTTGCAACCATCCTTATTCATCCTAAACTAATTTGTACATAATTGAAATGTTTTTGCGTGTTGCAGATTACCCAGAACCAAAGATGCTCTTGCATCAGACACCCTTGGTAAGAAAAACATGAGCTCTGAGATCATGTGGTTGTTCTTCCAGAGGATGAAAAGTTTTGCAAGTGCATTGATTCTTCTTCGGAAACCCATGATTCATCCTCAGATCCTATGTTTTTCCATTTGACTAAATATTCTAGATATTCCTTGTTGTGAGTTTGTCTACCAATCCTTGTGGCCAAAATTTCTTCCACTTCCTCGGCTTTCTTGATTGGTATTTTTTACCATACATCCATAGTAATTTCATCATCACTATTTTCTCCTTCATGGAACTCATACAAATCAGAAACATTGAATGTTGGAGATATATTGAACTTGTCCAGAAGTTCCAACTGATAAGCATTATCAGAAATTTTCTTCAAGATTCTGCACAGTCCTATTTTTTATACTTAAGTTTGTTATAGGTACCTATGGGAAATCTTTCCTTTCTTAAGTGAGTCATGAATAACTCACCTTCTTTAAATATTTAATGTCTTCGTTGTAGGTATGTCCTTTGCTTATACTTGTTATTTCTTTCTCGTAGTTTCGACTTCACCTACTCATGCAATTCTTGCATAATGTATGCAAAATCACTTGCATAAGAACTCATTTATCTCATAGATCTAGTAAATCAACCAAATCTATCACCCCTTTAGGTGGCCTTCCATAAACAATTTTAAATGGACTCTTCCCTGTATATTTTTTCACTCAATTGTTGTAAACGAATTTGTCTTGTACCAAAACTAAATCCCAATGACTAGAATTTTCTCCACTCAAACTTCTCAATAAGTTTCCTAAGATTTGATTCAATACCTTGGTCTACTCATCTATTTGGGGATCATAGGTTGAATTGTATAGCAACTTAGAACCCAACCTTTTCCAAAGTGTCCTCCAAAAGTGACCAATAAATCTCGTGTCTTTGTGTGAAGTAATACTCCTTTGTAGGCCATGTAACCGTACCACTTCACTGAAAAACAAGGAAACCACTTCACTAACATCACTTGTCTTCTTACATGCTACAAAATGTGCCATTTTTTAAAACCAATCTACTACTACCATCACATAACCATACTTCCTATGTGTCATAGGTAGTCCCAAAATAAAATCCATGCTTACATCTTCCCATGGTCTTTTAGGTACCGGCAATGGAGTGTAAAGTCACATATTCTGACTTCTACCCTTAGCTAATTGACAAAATCTACAACACTCAAAAAATTTCTTGACATCTTTGTTGATGCTGGGAAAAGAGTATCTTTATTTCACCAATGATGTGGTGTTTTCCATGCCACAATGTCCTCTTAAACCGCCATTGTGTAACTCTCTAATGAAGTTCAACCGTAATGAACTCTATGGAATACATAATTGTTGGTTCTTAAACAAGAGTCCTTATTGAATGTGGTACTCTAAAAATTGTGTTCATTCCATACTCCATGGTTCTCTGCATGCCTTCCAAGCCTCTACAAAATATGAAATCTCTTCATACAACCCTTTCAAATATTCCAAACTTACCACTACAACTGACATGGTGTTTAGAAATATTATCCTTAGACTCAATGCATCAGCAGCCTTGTTTGATTTCCCTAACCCGTGTTTCAAAATAAACGTATAACTTTGTAAAAATTCTACCCATTTAGAATGTTTCTGATTCAATTTACCTTGGTCGTTATTGTACTTCAACGCCTTGTGGTTGGTAAACAAAAAAAACTCCTTTGGAAACAAGTATTGTCACCAATTTTTCAAGGCCTGGACGATAGCATAAAATTATTGATCATAAACATAGTATTTATTCCTTGCTTCATTCAACTTTTCATTGAAACATGTTATCATTCTACCTTCTTGCCTCATCACTACTCCAATTGTTGTCCCACTTGCATCACAGTCTACTTGAAATACCTTATTGAAATACAGAAGTGCCAATACTAGATATTATGTCGCCCTTTTCTTCAAATCTTCAAATGACTTCATTGCAACCATTGTCCACTGAAATGTGCCTTTCTTTATGAATTCGGTAAGAGGCACACAAATTTGACTGAAATTTCGAATGAAATTCCTATAGAAACCCGTCATTCCATGGAAACTTTGCACGTCAAAAGTGCATTTAGGTGTTTGCCAATCCAAAATTTATTTTACCTTCTTAGGATCCATATTTAGACCTTCTATAGAAACCAAAAAACCCAATTATATAAGCTCCTTTTGTATAAACGTACACTTATTCAGATTTATCAACAATTCCTCCTCTTTCAATCGTTGTAACACCTTCTTTATGTGCTCCAGATGTTCCTCTTTGCTCCTGCTGAAAATCAGAATTTCATCTATATATACAACAAAAACATTTCCCAAAAATTGTTTCATAACTTCAATCATTAGCCTCATGAATGTGTTAGGTGCATTAGTTAAACCGAAGGGCATATCTAACCACTTGAACAACCCATATTTTGTATTAAACATTGTGTTCCATTCCCCACCGTCCCTTATCCGAATTTGATGATAACCATTCTTCAAATCAATATTCATGAAGTACTCAATGCCACTCAAACATTCCTTGAGATCATCCATTCTTGGTAAAGGAAACTTATACTTAATGGTAATTTTATTAATAGCCCATGAATCTGTACACATCCACCACTCACCATTCGTTTTTGGTGTCAAAATTGTTGGTACTGCACAAGGACTCAAACTTTCTCGAATTAACCCTCTGTCAAGTAACTCTTGTACTTGTCTATTTACCTCTTCAATCTCTACTGGAGTCATTCAGTAAGGTGATTTATTTGGAAAACTTGACCCTGGTATCAGTTCGATCTAGTGTGATACGCTTCTTAATGGAGGTAATCATGTTGGTAAATCATCTGCTACAATTTCCTTAAATTCTTTCAACAAGTGTTGAATCTTGACTAATATAAAATTCCTTTTATCCGTCTCCTTGATCCTTTTTGGCATTATAGCCAAACAATAACCACTATGTTTCTTCTCTCTTAAAAACTCCTTAGCAGAATAAAACATGATTCAATTGTTTCTACCATGCATATTCTTGTCATTATTGGCATTCATAACTTCATTGTTACTATCATTTGTAATCTTGTTGTTACTATTGTCCATATTCTTTTCTAACATTGGTACCAAGTTATAATGCTGACCATCCTTGAAAAAATCATATAAATTCTCTTTGCCATCATGGAATACCTTTCCGTCAAACATCCATAGTCTCCCAAGCAATACATGACATGAATCCATCTCTATCACATCGCAGAAAACTTTTTCGTTGAAACTTCCAATCTCAAAATCAATAAACATTGTTCATTCACAGTCACTTGTTGTCCCTTTTGCAACCATGAAACTAAGTACATATTGGGATGTGGAATTATTTTCAACTTCAATTTCCCCATTACTTCAGTGGATAACAATTTTTTTGTACTCCCACCATTTATGACTAGATGACAACACTTATCATGAATT
>JZKD02S0053179.1:15343-26085 GCA_000966675.3 Picea glauca | reverse complement strand
TCCCAGGATAAATGTTGTGTCTCTTGTGAATGTGTATTTCTCAATGATCTTGTTCTTATGATGCTCTTATCTATTGAAATGAAAAGAACTATAATAATGGCATAAACATTAACATTTTTTATCATCTACACCCTAAAAAATTGTGATACAAACATCTTCTTTGTGTAACAACTATAATTGCACTAATAATACAACAAATATTTTACCATTTGAAGTGTATCTTAGATTCCTACCCAAAAATCCATGAGTTGTTTTAGATTCCATGCCCAAAATAAAAACAATGAAATAGGTTGTTGCATGTGTACAAACAATAAAGTTCATTTACCATCTTTGGAAAATCCATAATCAAGTTTGTAGTCTTATCACAAGATCTAGAACCCTTGTGTAAATCCTATCACAAAGTGCAAGAAAAGTGTAACTAGTGGAAGTACTTGCCACTGTCACCTTAGCAATTACTTCCCTCATTTTAGTGAAGCATGGAATCCAACAAAAGGGAAGCTTCCCTAGCAACCTTAAGGAATCATATATCAAGACAAGTCAAGTTTGCAGCCTCCTATATTGGTCACTTAATCACACCACCACTTTGGTCAAGGTTTTCAAAGCAAGTGTAAGGTGGTTTAGTGAAGTAGTATCCAGATTTTCATAAATGAAGTAGTGAAGGAAATATATGATGCCTAAAAAGTCAAAATAAGGCAAGGGTATACCCCAAGCACTACAAATCAATAAGGAAAATATGGTTGTCATAAAACTTGCATTTTAAGATGATTACTTCAGCAACAAGGAAAGTTACAACATCAAAAAGATAACAACCCTTAAAACCAATATATATGTAATGAAAGACAGATGAAAATGCAAGATAAAACTAGGGTTTTAGATAACAAATTCTTGCTAAAATGTAAATGACATAAAACAAGCTTAAAACATCCAAGATGTCAAACCCTATCAAGATTAAAATTGCAACAACAATACAATAAATGATGTCAAGGAAGATTCCATGGGTGAAAGATGCCAACAAACCCTAGGAATCAAGATAAAAAGAGGTTGAAAATTGAGGGAAAGTCCTAATCATTAATATATATTGAAAAAAATGTGACGACTACTTGCGAAGAAAGTACTCTTTCATCACAAAATTCAAGAGAAAAAGTTCAATTTTTCAATTTTGTTCTAAATCTAGCCTGTATTCGTCACTCTATCGACAGAACCAAACTTTCGTCTTTTTGCAACGATCATCAATATAGTGGACTATTTCTCTATTTCGACAAACGTGTGTATTCATCACAAGAGCGACGCTAACTATTGACTGTTACACTTTTTGATACTATCCATATTGACCGTTATACATTTTGACAAAGTCTAAATTGATATAGTCAACGTTCGTCACAAGACCGACAATATGACCATTATAACCATTATAATCTTTGAAAAAGTGTGATCCGATATTCAAATAGATCAGATGGAGTACTAGACCAAAATAACCTTCCATGGTTATTAACAAAGCAACAAAGAAATGATGTAAAAGAGGTCATTCAAAGAATTAAATTTCCCACAGGTTTTGCTTCAAACATAAATAATATATTAACGAAAAAAGGTTAATTTGGTGGGGTCAAAACACATGATTGGCATACCTTCATTAAGGTAATAATTTTGGTATACATATTTATATATATTGGCCTTATACATCTTTTTTTTTTTTTTTTNTCTACTTTGGTCAAAACAAATCACGATTCATTTTTTTGTTACAGTATGTTCTATCGCTATCTCTCCCAAATGACTTTGACAACAACGTCAAGAAATTTATATATGATCTTGGAAAATACATGAGGTAAGTAGTTGTGATTTATATGCAAAATGTTCTTTCAAATTATTGGTGTACTTGTATAATGACACGTGTTTTACTTGTAATGTAATATATTATATTATGTTATATTGAAACATGTTGTTTTCTTATGTTGTGATCTCATGTAGATGGTTGTCATTGAAAGAAATCCAAGAAGATGATATAAAGTATTGGAGGAGAGAAATTCCTCATCTAATGTGTGAAATGCAAAAGTATATACCTTCAACATTTTTCAATGCACAATAACACTACCTCATACACCAAGTTGAGGAGATTGAAATTTGTGGACCTGTTCACACAAGGTCAATGTAGATGGTGGAGAGGTACTTGAAATCATTGAAGACGTTGGTTAGACAAAGAGCACGTCCTGAGGGTTCTATGGTGGAGGGATATATGGTATATAAATCCATGGTGTATATTAGTCAGTATCTTCCTAAATTAGCAATGCCAACTATGCATGTAGTGGATCGCATTTGGGATGTGAACTCCATCAAAACATTTGAAGATCGGGAGCATCTATTGGGGAAAGGTAGAATGAAAAAAATGAGAGGTAATATTTTAATAATTGTGGAAATTTATATTAATAATACATATAAAGTTTCATTTTTTGTGTATATGATCATACTCATTAATATAATAATATAATTTATTTCATAAATTATTAATATTTATAACCCGCATATTGGACGTTATAACTAATATTTAATATTGGTGAATTATGATTTTTTGATTCAGTTGCTCAAGAGTGGGATGCACTTCATTTATACATTGCAAATAATCTTGACTGGATCAATGTATGGATTGAAATATGTAAACAACATAATGGAGGTAGGTTATCATGGATACGAATGTCTGAATTGGTTAGAGAAGCTCGTCGTAATGGAGATGACAATGTTACGCAAAGGGAAATTGATTTAACATATGGTTTGAAAGATGGACAGGTAAGCAAATTCACCCATTTTATTCAGTTATTTTATATTATATTAATGTGACTACATGTGTACTAAATTTTTCAGATACTTTCGAAGTTATATAAATATATATGTTAATTTATTAATTGATAATGCATCTTTTACATATCTGGCATATTGCAGTTGAAACACCACAAGTCTATGTGTTGCAATGGTTGTAAATTTCACATCAAACAATTGGATGAAACCATGAAAACTTTTGATAGTGGGATAACTGGAGTATTCCAGGTCACTAATGTTTCCTCTAGAAGTGACAAACATCCCCAAGAATCTGAAAATAGATACTATGGGTATTTAAATGATATACTTGAGTGTGACTTTAATTCCTTCAAATTAGTTTTGTTTGATGTCAAATGGTATAGGTTACAAATGCATGAACATGATGAGGAAAGAACTGTTATTCAACATGCCAATGGATTTCCAATGATTAAAACAACGGTGTTTGAAAGAGGACATAATCATTATGTTTTTCGAAGACAATGTGAACAGGTCTTTTACTCAAAATTTCCAGGTGAGAGGGATTGATCATTTGTTGTTAGATATGATCCAAGAGGAAGGCTAATATCAAGAAGATGATTCGACAGATCAGACAGAGCCGGAAGATCATGCAAGGTCGACATATGAAGAAGATGAAGAAGATCATGATACATGCGTAGGAGACAATATTGCAATTCTTGATGATGATGTCGATGAAAATATGCTTGAAAATGACATTGATGATGATGATGATATCATCAATCCTTTCAACATCATTTCTGAATCGGATGATGATATAGATGTCGAGTTCGATGAAGAAGATCAAGATATAGAATAAATACGATTACACAGATGTTGAGGTTGGATTAGGTACGTGACTATATAATATTTTAATTTGTATGAATTATTCTCTTAAAATAATTTACTTATAATTTCATGGGTTAATTACATGTTTTTAAGTTTTATGTGACGTTTTTATATCCTATGTTACATGTTGTTTAATTATTATGTGAAACCTGGAAATAGTTGTCAATATACTAAAGTACGTGGTAGACTAAAAATATCATTTAGAAACACATAATTTCATGTACCTTCATTAATTTTTGTTTTTGTAGTTTCTTTGCATGAATCTTAATAAGATGTTGCTTTCAATTATTTTCTATTTTATAGATTGGATTTTAAGGATTAATTGAGAGTGATGTGAGGGGGAGGGGAGGGGCCATATGAGCTTCCACCTTCACATGGTTGGCTCTGTTCAGTAGAGGATAAATTATTCTTGAAACCAAGAGAAGCTATTTCATTTTTATACCATCATGATCATATAAGATTTCATCAATATTGTTGTCATAGTATTGCATCAACGAATTTTTGATGAACGTGTTTGTCATTTATATATAATTTTCGTTGAAACCCTAATTTTCTTTCAAAGTACACAATTTGGTTGACACAAGTTTTAATTTTTCATCATTCTTTCTTCATTTTTCTTTCAGGTTCTACATTAATGTATATACAATGTATCTGTGTCATAGTTGTGATGAAAAATCCCTCTTTTTCGATGATTGCTTAATCAATGCCATAAAAATACTCCCTTGCAATACTAGATATAGGGACGTGTGTAATGTCGAACGAATTTTACTAGGAACAAGGAACAGAAATTGTACGAGGACTAGACACCGGCAATAATGACCTATGAATGGGGCCAACATTGAAATTTTTTCAAACAGTTTCTGTATGCACCGAAATTTTTCATGGATAGACTATTCGCATGCCTTAATGATATGGGATGGTTTTTGTACTAAAATTTTACTCACACACCCACTTTCTTCCATCATCAATTCATCATGTAAACCATAAACCCTAATTTTCTTTCAAAATACACAATTTGGTTGACACAAGTTTTAATTTTTCGTCAGTATTTCTTCATTTTTATTTCAGGTTCTAAATTAATGTATATATAATGTATCTGTGTCACAGTTGTAATGAAAAATCCCTCTTTTTCATTGTTTACTTAATCAACACCATAAAAATACTAGAGGTGGGCAACAGTGACATGTGAATGGGGCCAACGTTGAAAGTTTTTCAAACTATTTATGTATGCATTGAAATTTGACATGGATAGACTATTTGCATGCCTTAACGATATGGGAGGGTTTTTGGACTCAAATTTCACTCACACGCCCACTTTCTTCCATCATCATATCATCATGTAAACCATAAACCCTATTTTTCATATGTCCCAGTAGATATGTTAATGATTCCAAATTTCATATTTGTATTTGACTCAAGGTTCAACTAGCTTGCAAAGTATAAAATTTGAATTTCAATTTGATAAACCAAATATGAAATGAATCCAACCATCATTTGATATCGTCACAAGAGAGACGAATGTAAATAATCTTGCGACGAATTAGCTATACTATCGACGATAAAAGTTCGTCGATAGTATAGCTAATTCGTCGCAAGAATGTGTCTAATTTGAATGGTGTTACATAGTTTGCAAGGAGTGTAGGGATTATATGTTGCAATGTACTGTAGTCTATAAGAACAATCTATATGCCAAACCTCAAAATGGATAGTACCATATCTTGTTCATAAGACAAATATTCTTTGTATGTTTCCTTTGTGGTGGCTCAAGCCCTCAGTACACATGATGCATTACAATTTGACATGGATAGACTATTTGCATGTTGTAGTGATATGGGAGGGTTTCTGGACTCAAATTTCACTCACACACCCACTTTCTTCCATCATCATATCATCATGTAAACCATTAACCCTATTTTTCATATGTTCTAGTAGATATGTTAATGATTCCAAATTTTATATTTGTATTTGACTCAAGCTCCAGATAGCTTGCAAAGTACACAATTTGGTTTACACAAGTTTTAAGTTTACATCAGTCTTTCAGGTTCTACATTAATGTATATACAATGTATTTGTGTCATAGTTGTGATGAAAAATCCCTCTTTTTCGTTGATTTCTTAATCAACGCCATAAAAGAACTCCCTTGTAGTACTAGATGTGGGTACGTGTGTAATGTCGAATGAATTTTACAAGGAACAAGGAATGGAAATTGTACTAGGACTCAACACCAGCAACAGTGACATGTGAATGGGGCCAACGTTGAAATTTTTTCAAACAGTTTTTGTATGCACTGAAATTTTACATGGATAGAATATCTGCATGCCTTAATGATATGGGAGGGTTTCTGGACTCAAATTTGACTTACACACCCACTTTCTTCCATCATAAATTCATCATGTAAACCATAAACCCTAATTTTCTTTCAAAGTACACAATTCGGTTGACGCAAGTTTTAAGTTTCTGTCAGTCTTTCTTCATTTTTATTTCAGGTTCTACACTAATGTATATACAATGTATCTGTGTCATATTTTTGATGAAAAATCCCTCTTTTTCGTTGATTTCTTAATCAACACCATAAAAATACTAAAGGCGGGCAACAGTGACATGTGAATGGGGCCAACGTTGAAATTTTTTCAAATTGTTTCTGTATGCATTGAAATTTGACATGGATAGACTATTTTCATGTTGTAATGATATGGGAGGGTTTCTGGACTCATTTCACTCACACACCCACTTTCTTCCATCATCATATCATCATGTAAACCATAAAATCTATTTTTCATATGTTCTAGTAGATATGTTAATGATTCCAAATTTCATATTTGTATTTGACTCAACGTCCAACTAGCTTGCAAAGTATCAAATTTTAATTTCATATTTGTACGAGGACTAGACACTGGCAACAATGACCTGTGAATGGGGCCAACGTTGAAATTTTTTCAAACAGTTTCTGCATGCACTGAAATTTGTCATGGATAGACTATTTGCATGCCTTAACGATATGGGAGGGTTTCTAGACTCAAATTTGACTCACACGCCCACTTTCTTCCATCATAAATTCATCATGTAAACCATAAACCCTAATTTTCTTTCAAAGTACACAATTTGGTTGACGCAAGTTTTAATTTTTCGTCAATATTTCTTCATTTTTCTTTCAGGTTCTACATTAATGTATATACAATGTATTTGTGTCATAGTTGTTTTTAAAAATCCCTCTTTTTCATTGATTTCTTAATCAAAACCATAAAAATACTAGAGGCGGGCAACAATGACATGTGAATGGGGCCAACGTTGAAATTTTTTCAAAATGTTTCTATATGCATTGAAATTTGATATGGATAGACTATTTGCATGCCTTAATGATATGGGATGGTTTCTGGACTCAAATTTCACTCACACACCCACTTTCTTCCATCATCATATCATCATGGAAACCGTAAACCCTATTTTTCATATGTTCTAGTAGATATGTTAATGATTCCAAATTTCATATTTGTATTTGACTCAAGGTACAACTAGCTTGCAAAGTATCAAATTTCAATTTCAATTTGATCTAGTAGTTCACGTGAACTGACGTTTGGGAGACCCAAGATTCATCGCAATATCCACGACATAACGTCGCAAGAACGTTGAAATAGCCGTCGCAAAATGACCCAAATTTGCTAGTGTGTACTTGTACAACTCAAGTAGAATTCCCTCTTAAGAGGGTTATGGGTCCACATAGTCATATGCACCTTCTAGGATTGTCATATGCACCTATAGTCTCTATTTAATATTCACATCAATGTTTTATCTTCAACCACTATGCATATGTGCCATCCTTGTCTCATCTTGAATGAACACCATGTAGGGAAATCGTGTGCTTTTAAGCATATTTCATCCCATTTGTATTCCAATATGTATCATCCCTTCAATTATACATGGTTTTTTCTTGGACCTAAAACATTATAGAATTCAATTTTGGTACGAGTTCAAGTAAGTGGGAAGTCTTTCACAACTAGGAAAACATAAGAATATCACTCCACCCATTCTATTGGACTAGAAATATCATAAAACACATGTAATTTAAATCAAGGATTGGTGTTGGGGAAGGATCCATGCAAAACTGAGGAACATGAGGGTCAATATCTACCTAGGATCTTGAATCCAAAATCATTATGAAACTCAATCATGCATTGTATCATGTCTAGGAAAGGATTTATGCAATTCAAAACATGAAGACGGAAATCCCCAAGGAGATGTGGATTGAAAATACATTATAAGATTCAATTAAATTCTTGTAGATTTTGAAGCATTAATACTTAGAGTAATTTTGATAAACTAAGGGTCCATTTACCTATCTCAATTCCACGTGCCATATCTTGGAAATTCCACTTGTTTTCTCCATTCCCCCTTGTCGATGTCATCCATGTCATCTCACAGGATTTCACTAGTTCACCTATCCAAGCACTTTACATTGTTGACATAATCATGTTGGCATGGCAAAAAAAAATATTCTTTATGGAGGAAAAAAGTACTTAGATGAAAGAAAAAAATAAATACACGACATAACTAATGAAGCTTATGCAATTTATCAAGTGCTTATTTTTTATGTTATTGCATGCCCTTGCACTACTAGATGCGGCAACATGCGTCTTGAAAAAATTTTAAAATAATGGGGTTAGAGGTCCTGAATATGTCTTTGAATGATGTTACATGGTTTGCAATGTAGTGTATTCTATAAGAACAATCTATATGCCAAGCCTCAAAATGGATAGTACCATATCTTGTTCATAAAACAAATATTATTTGTATGTTTCCTTTGTGGTGGCTCAAACCCTCACACATGATGCATGACAATGAAATGTAACAATTTGAATATCGAATGATAGTGCTATGTCACATGCAAATTTTGAACTGACTTATAAGCTAGCAAATGAACTTTGACAAGCCCTTATGTCCCAAGCATCATTTTATTGGTAGGATATTGATACCTTTCAAGTCTCTTATCTTTGCAAGGAATGTTTCTCTAGGGGGAATATATGACACACATAACATGAATGAATACTTAATTGAGAAATTTCTTGTAGGTAAATTGTAATGATGAGACCCATAACACTACAACCCATATCTAACAAAGACTAGTTAGCAGTCCCCAATGTTAATAATTCACAACACATGGGACGAGTAACTGCACATTCTATCATATATTTCACTTCCATTTTAGGGGGTTCATCACACCTAATGGTGTCCTGCTAGTTTATTGTTATTCTTATTAAAAATGACTTAACCTACCTAACCCATCAACCGACATAACCTACTCCATTAACCCACATAAGGTACTTACCCCAATAACTTGCATATTGTACCCCTTTGACCCACAACCAACGTAACCCATTAACCTACTTAATAGACATACCTACTCCACCTAATCCAAAAAAATATCCCACCTAACCCACTAAACCAACCTACCTAATCCACATAACCCGCATAACCTACCTATCCCAAAAACTATGTAACCTTCTCTATTAACCCAACCAACCTACTTACCCCACTATTTTATATAACCTACCCCACTAATGCACCTAACTCAGAATACTAACTCACCTAACCCACATTACCTACCTAACCTAACCCATTAGAATAATTTGGTAGTATCTTGGTAGCTTTCAATATTCTTATATCTTATATCTTAACGCATGACGACCGTCGGGGACAATTTGAAAAACAACAAGAAAATTACAATTTTTAAAGGTAAAATATGACATCAAGGCCAATTTTTTGGGTGGCGTCAGAGGATGCCTTCGAATTTTAGGTTCAAATGTAGTTGTGTTAGAACAATTATTCCTTACTTAGGGATTATATGGTGCAATGGAGTGTATTCTATCAGAACAATCTTTATTCCAAACCTCAAAATGGATAGTACCATATATTTTTCATAAGACAAAGATTATTTGTATGTTTCCTATGTGGTGTCTCAAGCCCTCACACATGATGCATGAGCACCAAAGATAAATGATATAGCATAAGGTCACCCTCAATTAATTTTAGCCATTGATTATGACTTAGGACATGATAACCATCGACCCTAGAGCACCAAACAATCTATATATAAGATCCATGGTCCTTGACATAATTAGGGTTCATGATCCATGCATTGGACCATAGGCCAACATGCAAGCCCTATCTTGGAAATTTTTGACTTGTAAGTGGTCGGATATGGTGGCCATTTTGATATTTGTAACATCATATATGTTTCTTTGAGCCTAGTCCTTGGCCTACATAGGGGATATTTAGATTATAAGTGAGATATGGTCACCATATTGAGGATTGGTGCATTGGGGATGACTCTTGGTGCCCATGTAATAGTTGAAATCCAAAAGATAGGGTCTAAGATCATAAAATTTGTCTCTAAAATATCATGGACATGTGTGGTCCCTTAGGCCATCACATATGCCCTAAACAGGAAATATATGGTTCGTGAGTTCAATATGGTGTCCATTTTAATGTGTCATATTTTGGGTACAAATTTAGTAGTGCTTTCACCTAGCCCCACCCATTTTTGTGAGCAAAAGTGCACACGAACACAAGTATGCTAATAGAGATATTTAAACATTGGTGTGGTAAATATGCAGAACGATTGGGAATATACTCATCCAAAACAAAGGAAAATGTCCAATTGACCATGAATGTGCATTTGAGAAAAAAGTGGTTTAGAAAGATGAATTGATTATGGTAATACCCATGAAATGTTTCTTGCATGGTTATATCTTGCAATGCTTGACAATCATTGGGAATCCATGGTTCCAGTGTGTCTATAACTTGAGGATGCATGCCACTCACATAATGGAAAATGAAATGCTATCAAGGGTCAAAGAATTTGGCATCATAACCCACCCACTCTATAAGTCTATGAGGACTCAAGTCACAAATTTACAATGAGGAACCATAACATAGATACTTATAGGGGGATGTTGGCTATAAAGGTTTAATATTAATTATTTTAATATATATTATATTATATTATATTATATTATATATATTAATTAAATTAAAAACAAAAAAAATTAAACATTATTTATATATGTATATATTATATTATATAATATATATTA
>JZKD02S0053179.1:0-12769 GCA_000966675.3 Picea glauca | reverse complement strand
ACACATTCACAAGAGACACAACATTTATCCTGGGAAACCCTCTAGGGGAAGAAAACCCAAAAAAAACTTCCTTATCATAAATTGCCAATACAATGTTCGAGAGATAACTCAAACCAATACAGATAGTCCTCTCCAAAAGATTGTGTCATTTTATTTATTGATTAAATTATTCTTCTCTTCTGCTAGGATTAGTGTGGAAGTGCTTTGCATTTCATGACATGTGGTATCAGAGTTTAGGTATGCCCTGACATGTGAGCTATCCGAGCGTTGTAATGTTTTGGCGAGTATATTAGATCTTCTGTTCCAATATTGAATTTGAGAACTAAACCCTAGGTACAGTAAGAGTTGTTAGTCATAAATTGTGTTAAATATCATGGTAAAGAATGACGAGCAATTCTAGAATAGAGATAGAAAGGTTCAATGGACAAAATTTTGAGCGTTGGAAGATTAAAATGGAAGATATTCTTGTAGATCGAGAACAATGGGCAG
Organism: Picea glauca; assembly: GCA_000966675.3. Classification (NCBI taxonomy): domain Eukaryota; kingdom Viridiplantae; phylum Streptophyta; class Pinopsida; order Pinales; family Pinaceae; genus Picea; species Picea glauca. Next base: position 12,280 of record JZKD02S0053179.1, on the reverse strand, counting down.
CGACCTATCCAGGTACCTAGCCGACATGCATGTCTACATAAGAATGGGAGAAAATTGAAAGTAAAGTAGGAAGTACGATACAAATGTTTCTTGCAAATTCAGTGTTGCTGAATGTCTCGGGTGAATATTCGAACAATTAACTGTGGGACAAGATGGGAATATTATACTAGTCGAAATATCTGGTAAACAAGTTTTTTCTTAGAAAGAAACTGTATCTTTTGAGGATGAGTGATCACAGTTTGGTGACTGAGCATTTAAATTCATTTAATACCATGTTAAGCCAGTTATCGTCTGTGGATATAAATATCATGAATGATTAGAAGTGTATCAACCTATTATGTTCTTTGCAAGACTCCTGGGATAGCTTAGAAATGGCTATTGGGATAAATGCAACCACACTAGTGCTAGAGACCATGGTTGCTTCTTTGCTATAAGAAGAAATGAGAAGAAAGAACATGGATCGACCAAAGATGCTTTGGTAGTGAGAGGTTGACCGATAGACATAGATAAAGGTAGATTCTCCAGTAGAAAGTATAAGTCGAAGGGTAGATCTAAATCCCTAGATCAGTTGACGTGAAGATGTTGGAAATGCGATCAATCTAGGATTTATAAAAAGGAATGTAAGTCGAAGGAAACAAAAGGCAGTGTTGGATTCGATGAGAAGCAATCGACTAAGAGAAATACGACCTTGAAAAAGGGAGGTGATGTGTACCTGGTGTCGACTAGTACATAGTTGGATCAAGATGTTTGTTTTATCAACTCGGGAGCATCCTATCATATCACACCACATAAAAAATGGTTATGTGAATATGAACAATATGATGGGAGTGATGTGTTCTTGGGGGATGAATCGACAACCAAAATTGTCGGATGGGGAAGAGTTCGACTGACACTGTAAGATGGGAGGAAAGAAACTTGATATCTGTCGGCAATATGGGTGATGCAAGTGTGCATACTCTATTTTCGAAGGATTTTTGTAAGATGGTCAAAGGTTAGTGGTCTTAATGAAAGGAGTTCGGATTGCTACCCAATACAATTTGTTAAGGAATGTCGATCTGACTGGATGCAACAACATTGTTGCTTCTAAAATCAACTGCGACTGCGAATCCACTTGAATCGATGTCGACAAAAATTGACTCGACTCAAGCCAAGTCGATTCAAGCTGACTCAACAAGACATGATGAACTCAACCCGACTAGGTTATGGCATGAGAGAATGAGACACATTGGATAAAAAGGACTTCGATATATGCAAAGAAAAGGTATGGTCGAAGGTTTTCCTGAATGTGGTTTAGAAGTCGACTTTTGTGAACATTTCATATATGGGAAACAAAGTCGGTTGAGGTTCCCATATGGAGAAAAAAGGGAAATTAGATTCTAGAACTGGTGCATAGTGAAGTCTTTGGCCTAGTTACCGTGCCTTCACTTGGTGGATACCTATATTATGTATCCTTCATAGATTATTTTTCTAGGAAGACATGGATATATTTACTGAGGAAGAAATCACAGGTTTTCAAGAGATTTAAGGAGTTTAAAGGTCTTATGGAAAACTAGATAGAGAAGAGGAATAAAGTGTTCAAGACTGACAATGGTGGTGAATTCTATGGAAAGAAATTTGATCATTTCTTTAAGTAGTGTGGAATAGCATGCCAAAATACCACACCATATACCCCACAACAAAATGGAGTTTTCGAGAGAATGAACAAGAGGTTGATGGATAAGGCAAGGATCATGCTCAGTGGTGTTGGGCTCATACAAGAATTCTGGGCAAAGGTAGTCGAGATTGCAATATATCTGGTGAATATGTCTCCTTCATTGGTGCTTGATCTAGGTGGATATCAATGTCCACCCACCTTTTCCAAATGGCTCAAAATGTCTTTCTGCCAATTTTGTCAATTTACTATTTTTAGCAGGTTTTAACTTCCGGGGCCATTTTGAGGGCCCAAATGAAGGTTTTTAAAGATCAAGGTTCTCAATGAAATATAAAGGCATAAATGATCCCCCAAAATGAATCTCCTCGATGATACCTTTCCAACGAGCTATCACACGCCTAAAATGGATATCGTATGCAAAAGTTACGACCCCGGGAAGTTGATGTACTCACTTACCCAAACGGGGCCCACATGACTTTTGGTGCTTCATTTCCCAGGGTTAGGTTTTTGGATGTCTAGGGTTTTGGAATTCCTACTTATTGTAAAAATGCCTTCAGATCCTCATTGTAATCATCTTCTTGCGAATGCGAGTAGTCGTCACATCTCTTCTCAGAGATAAGCTGCCACCATTCTAGCGAGTCTTCCACTCTGTATTTTTTACAGTCTCTGAACATTTCTTTCATTAATAGAAATCATGTATTACTATATATTTGTGTTTATGGTTGCATATTCGATACATTTTTGTTATATTATTGAATATCTACGATATCTCTATGCATTTCTTTATTATATCTCCGATCTCATTTCGTGCGAAAAATAATCCGGATCAGCACTAGTCGACACGACTCCAATTGAGGTATGGTCTAGTAAGAATCCTTTAGTGGAACATCTCAAAGTATTTGGCTATGATGTATTTGTGCATGTTCCAAGGAAAAGAGGAGAAAGATGGACAAGAAGGAAGTCAAATGTATTTTTTTTGGTTATAGATAAGGCATGAAAGGATATAAGCTCTAGGATCCTGCATCAAGGAGAACAATGTACAATCAAGATGTGGTCTTTAGAGAAGTCGGAGGTAAATCTAAGCCTAAGGAAGTTGTTCAGACCAAGAATAGTCCTGATACGATATGGTTTGAACTGAGGAACAAAGAATATGTTTCAAATGAGTCGACTGAATCTGAGGAAGAGGTGGAACAACATACTCTGATGGTAAGGAGGTAAAAAAGAATAAGAAAAACAATTGAAAGGTATATTCGGTCCGAATTCCATTCTGCATTTGTACTAGATGCAATCGACGATGAGCCCAATTTGGTCAGTAAGGAAGTTGAGTCAACAAAAGGTAAACTCTAGAAGGATTCCATGGCCGAAGAGACAGAATCCTTGTACAAGAATGAGACATGGTATTTATTCAAGTTACCTAGTGGAAAAAATCTTGTCGATAGCAAGTGGGTGTTGAAGAAGAAGATGAATGTCATAGGACAAGTTGATAATTTCAAAGCTCGACTAGTAGCAAAAGGATATTCCCAAGTTGAGGGAGTTAACGTAGGTGATATTTTTTCCCTTGTTGAAAAACTAACTTCCATTAGAGTACTAATGTCTCTGGCTGCAACATTCAACCTGGAGATAGAATAGATGGATGTGAAGACAACGTTCCTACATGGGGACCTGGAAGAAGAAATCTACATGAAACATCCTGAAGGATTTGTAGTAAATGGAAAGCAAGAGTTGGTGTGTGAACTCAAAAGATCCCTTTATGGTCTAAAGAAATCGCTAAGGATGTGGTACCAAAAGTTTGACACTTAAATCCTTAGTTTGGGATTTGTGAGAAGGAAAATTGATCACTGCATATATTCCAAGGAAGAAGGTGGGCATTTCATAAATGTATCTTTGTATGTCGATGACATGTTGCTGATTGGAAACAACATGTATGCAATAAAGGAGGTGAAGAAGCATCGATCCTCCAAGTTCGACATGAAGGATCTTGGTGCAACTAACTTCATTATGGAAATGGATATTAAGAGAGATTGATTCACTATAAATATTTGGTTGAATCAGAAAAAGTATATTGAAACAATTATGAAACGATTCAACATGCAGGATTGCAAACCGGTGAAGGTGCCAATTCTTGTGGGAGTAAGGCTTACTGTTGAACAGTGTCCAAAGACACAAGAAGAGATAGAGTACATGGAACATGTTCCCTATGCAAGTTTTATTGGTAGTCTAATGTATGCGATGGTATGCAATCGACCAAACATTTCCCATGCAGTGGGAGTGTTGAGAAGGTACATGTCGACACCTAGAAAGGAGCACTGCACAACTGTCAAGAGAGTATCTAGGTATTTGTGTGGCACGAAGGACTATTCTATATGTTACCAAAGAAAACCTGGAGGTGACAGTGGTAAATTAGATGTACATGGATTTGTAGATGATGATTGGGTTGGAGATATAGATCGACGAATGTCGACCAACATATATGTCTTCAAGATGTTCGGTGGAGCAATAAGATGGATGAGAAAGTGACATGAAGTCATAGCCTTGTCGAAAATAGAAGTTGAATACATTGTAGCCACTCATGGAAGCAAATAATATGTATGGCTTCAAAGGTTGTGTTTAGGAATTGGGTTTGAGTAGAGAGATATGAAGGTAAGTTGCGACAGTCAAAGTGCAATATTTCTGGAAAAGAACCCTGCTTATCATTCAAAGACTAAGCACATTGATGTACAATACCATTTTGTAAGAGATATGGTGGAAAGTAAGAAGGTGCTACTAGAGAAAGTAGACATGTTGGAAAACATAGTAGACTCATTGAACAAGTCTGTGAGTGATGTGAAGTTCTCTTGGTGCAGAGAGGCAATGGGAATTGCTACCCTTAGTTTGTGAACAAAAGTTCAGGAATATCATGTTTCAACAAAGAAGACAACACGTGGGAAAATGTTGGGTTGTTATATTATTTGCAGTGAAATTCTAGTCAAGGTATATCGACTGAAAGTCAAAGTAGAGGTATATTGACAACATCGACAACATCAAAAACAAGTCGAAGTTGAGGTGGATCGATGACAGGTTGAAGTCAAGGAAGATCGCCAACAAGTTGAAGGTCAAGGAAGTCGACCAGGTAAAGTCGAATTCGAAGATATCAATGACAAGTGAACCAACAAGAGGTCGAATTGTGGGCATGATATGACTGACTAGAGACCGAATGAAGGCCGACTGGTAAACCTGACTTGGATTCGATTGTAGGAGAATATTATGATTTACGGGATTTGTAGCCAATGATATGCATGGATCTGTAACCGTTTTTGGGCGCCAATATTTAGGTTTTTTTCTATTGTAAAGCCTATAAATAGGTGTGTTGTAAGGTAGTAAAGGCTTATGTTTTAAGGTGATCATAGAATGCACTTTTGTACGTTAATGCATGCATACGTGTAGGTTGTTAGTCATGCATATGTAATCCAAATTGGCTACAAGGTCGTTCGTTCCTGTGCAAGAGGGTATGATGTCAATTATGTCCTAGGTGTGGACCAAGGTTAGACATGTAACCTTTAATTTTGAATGAATAATACAACAAGAGAGAAGAATTCTCAAAGGAATGTTGGTTTTCCTGGTTAAGGGTTTCTAGGGTAAAATCTCGGTGTACTGTGTGATTGCTTGTGTCATTTTCTTTCTTGATTAAATTCTTCTTCTCTTCTGCTAGGATTAGTGTGGAGGTGCTCTGCATTTCCTGACATGGATCTCTTTCAAGGATTGTATACAATAGGTAAGTGTTTCCCAGCCTAATCCATAGTTCAAGGGAGAAAACCATGGATTTGCCCCCCCCCAAAAAAAACAATCGAGCTGATAGGTTATAAAAAGGCCATGATACAAGCCTTGCATAAGGAATATTTACCCTACAAGAGAAATATAGGCCCAATTTTATAGATTTGGCACAAAAAGGTTGATTATCGTCTCCAATACACAATCGAGGCTAAAAACCATGGATTTACCTCCTAATCCATTATTTTTTGTTTTAGACTGCACGAATAGGGGCTTGGACCATGATATAAGACCGATAAAATGAATATTTTCTCTATGAGAGGAATATGGGCCCATTTCAAGGACTAGGAGTAGGAAGGATGGGTTTCTTAATCCAATCCTGCATGGTTCAAGGCCAAAATATATGGATTTAAGTTGTAAGAAATATTTTTTAGTCTCATAGACCATGCACAAGTGATGCAGGAGCATCTTTGGTCCTGGAGAATCCACATCACCCAAAAAAAATTCAACTTTGTACAAGTTAATTTAGGACAAATAAGTATGGATGCAACTCTACTCAACAATTTGTGTTGTTACTCCTTGTTATAATTGACAGTGCTGCAACTCACTGCAACTCCATGCTACAAGATTTTTTCTACAACTCCCTGCAACTCTGCGCTACAAGAATTTTGCTACAACTCACTGCAACTCCTATGTTGTAAATCCACGCTACAAGATTGGTGCTACAACTCTCTAGAACTCCTATGCTGCAACTCCATGCTACAAGATTTGTGATGGAATTTTTATGTTGCTATTCAACGTTCTAATTCCAAATTTAGTCCACACAACTCATGAAGATTAAGTGCCAAGTGGAAATCATTGGTGAAGGAAGAGGAAACAAAATTGAATTGGAAAATGATTGGGAAATGAACAATCATGCCTATTCATGTTCCTGATGGAAGGGGAAACACATCAACTAACATAAAAAACATAAAAAGAAGAGGAAGACAGATATTGGGGTTCATTCGAGCTATAATAAAGGAAGGTTTCTCTCAAGTCAATTTGAAGTGACTGAGACAACCCCCGAGAACGAGATCGAGAAAAGATGGTGTAATATGTAGACAAACAACATAGTAAATCAGTTCTAGTCTAGTGAGAAAATATGTATTTCTTGATTACATTGTAATGAGGGGAATTCTTAAATCAACAATAAAAGCAAGTATTCACAACCTGTTTATGTTATTTTGGTTGTAATTAAATTATTCTATTTCATTCTTAAGAACAATAAATGCATTAGTTGTTGTGTGTTCAAATATGAGTTCCGATGTGCATTATGAAAGCATAACATAGTCTTGTAGGTGTTAGAATTGCTTTAGGTCTGTGTGATGCATTAAGTGGTATCAGAGTAGGTACAGGTTCCTGAGTTGTTAGAGTACAATGCCCAGAGGTAAGGCCTATGAATGTTGGTTCGAGTGAGGGATGCAAGACAAATTGTAAGGATGCCACTACGAGGAGAAGGAGCAACACGAGGAGGTGCGAGAAATAGGGAATTCGAAGAATTAAGAAGAAGAATAGAAGAGTTGGAGAACAGAAGAAATGGAGAAGTTGAGTTAGATTCTGAATCTGAAGAAGAGATTGAAGTTGAAAAAAATGCTAAGGAAGGAGACTCAACAACGCATTTTATATCCTTCTTGAGTAACAAAGGTAGCACGAGGTTTGATGTTTCATGCTATGATGGTAGTTTGAAAGTTGAAACTCTTATAGATTGGATAGGAGATCTCAAAAGATACTTCTAGTATGAGAATTTTTAAGATCCAAATCATGTTCATTTTTCCACTACGAAGTTGAAAGGACATGCTGCACTTTGGTGGGATATGCTGTAGAAAGACATAGTAGATAAAATATTAGAGAAGATTAAAACTTGTAAGAATATGGTTACTAATATCAAAGAGAAATTTTTACTTGTTGTCTACCAACAAAAATTGTGTAAACAAGTATTGAATCTCAGGAAGAAAGATACATCTGTGCGTGATTATACAAAATAATTCTTCAAGTTGTCACTCAAGTCAGGGATAAAATAAATGGAGTATCAGAGAGTGGAAAGATACGTAAATGGAATGAAGTACCAGATTCGGGATGAGATGAGTACACATTACTTTCGAAATATAGACAAATCCTACCAGGTTACTTTGCAAGTGGTAGAAAATATTGACAAACGAATACGATAGAAGTTTCGAGAAAAAGGAACTGCAGGTAGGTGAAAAGAAAGTGCTAATAAAGACAATGAGAAGGAGGATGAGGCAACCAATAGTAAACATGCAAGAGTATAAAGAAGCATCGATAGAGGAAGAGCTTTTGGCTGCGGTAAGTATGTAACTACATATTATAATTTTGGATTAGAGGGTCACAAAGCATCGGAATATCCAGAGAGGCAAAACACAGCAAGAAGAAATGAAGCTAGGATGCAAGTCACCCAAGCAGATGAGGAAAAAACTGTTCGTGGGAATGTGGAAGTAATCTAGAAAGAACAAGGAGAAAACTTGATGTTGAGAAGAGTATTACTCAAGCCTGAGACAAAGGAAGCAAAAGAACCTGAACAAAGAAAGAAAGTGTTCAAAACTAAATGTAAAATTCATGATAAGTGTTGTCATCTAGTCATAAATGGTGGGAGTACAAAAAAATTGTTATCCACTGAAGTAATGGGGAAATTGAAGTTGAAAATAATTCCACATCCCAATATGTACCTAGTTTCATGGTTGCAAAAGGGACAACAAGTGACTGCAACTGAACAATGTTTATTGATTTTCGAGATTGAAAGTTTCAGTGAACAAGTTTTCTGCAATGTGATAGAGATGGATTCATGTCATGTATTTCTTGGGAGACTGTGGATGTTTGATGGAAAGGTATCCCATGATGGAAGAGAGAATTTATATGATTTTTTCAAGGATGGTCAGCGTTATAAGTTGGTACCAATGTTAGAAAAGAATATGGACAACAGTAACAACAAGATTACGAATGACAGTAACAATGAAGTTATGAATGACAATAATGACAAGAATATGCATGGTAGAAACAATTAAATCATGTTTTGTTCTGCTAAGGAGTTTTTAAGAGAGAAGAAACATAGTGGTTGTTGTTTGGCTATAATGCCAAAAGGGATTAAGGAGATGGAGAAAAGGGATTTTATATTAGTCGAGATTCAACACTTGTTGAAATAATTTAAGGAAATTGTAGCAGATGATTTACCAACAGGATTACCTCCATCAAGAAGCGTATCACACTAGATCGACCTGATACGAGGGTCAAGTTTTACAAATAAAGCACCTTACTAAATGACTCTAGAAGAGAGTGAAGAGGTAAATAGACAAGTACAAGAGTTACTTGACAGAGGGTTAATTCGAGAAAGTTTGAGTCCTTGTGCAGTACCAACAATTTTGACACCAAAAATGAATGGCGAGTGGTGGATGTGTACAGATTCATGGGCTATTAATAAAATTACCATTAAGTATAAGTTTCTTTTACCAAGAATGGATGATCTCAAGGACTGTTTGAGTGGCGCTGAGTACTTCACGAAGATTGATTTGAAGAATGGTTATCATCAAATTCGGATAAGGGAAGGTGGGGAATGGAACACAACATTTAATACAAAATATGGGTTGTTCGAGTGGTTAGATATGCCCTTCAGTTTAACTAATTCACCTAACACATTCATGAGGCTAATGAATGAAGTTATGAAATAGTTTTTGGGAAAAATTGTTGTTGTATATTTAGATCAAATTCTGATTTTCAGCAGGAGCAAAGAGGAACATCTGGAGCACACGAAGAAGGTGTTACAATGATTGAAAGAGGAGGAATTGTTGATAAATATGAAGAAGTGTACATTTATACAAAAGGAGCTTATATAATTGGATTTTGTGGTTTCTAAAGAAGGTCTAAATATGGATCCTAAGAAGGTAAAATAAATTTTGGATTGGCAAACACCTAAATGCACTTTTGATGTGTGAAGTTTCCATGGAATGACACATTTCTATAGGAATTTCATTCAAAATTTCAGTCAGATTTGTGCGCCTCTTACCGAATTCATGAAGAAAGGCACATTTCAGTGGACAACAGTTGCAATGAAGTAATTTGAAGATTTGAAGAAAAGGGTGACATAATATCTAGTATTGGTACTTCTATATTTCAATAAGGTATTTCAAGTAGACTGTGATGCAAGTGGGACAACAATTGGAGTAGTTATGAGGCAAGAAGGTATAATGATAACATGTTTCAGTGAAAAGTTGAATGAAGCGAGGAATAAATACTATGTTTATGATCAAGAATTTTATGCTATCATCCAGGCCTTGAAAAAGTGGTGACATTACTTGTTTCCAAAGGAGTTTGTTTTGTTTACTGACCACAAGGCGTTGCAGTACAATAATGACCAAGGTAAATTGAATCAGAAACATTCTAAATGGGTAGAATTTTTACAAAGTTATACGTTTATTTTGAAACATAGGTTAGGGAAATCAAACAAGGCTGTTGATGCATTGAGTCGAAGGATAGTATTTCTAAACACCATTTTAGTTGTAGTGGTAAGTTTGGAATATTTGAAAGGGTTGTATGAAGAGGTTTCATATTTTGTAGAGGCTTGGAAGGCATGCAGAGAACCATGGAGTATGGAACGAACACCATTTTTAGAGTACCACATTCAAGAAGGAATCTTGTTTAAGAACCAACAATTATGTATTCCACAGAGTTCATTACGGTTGAACTTCATTAGAGAGTTACACAATGGTGGTTTAAGAGGACATTATGGCATGGAAAAAAATACATCATTGGTGAAATAAAGATACTTTTTTCCCAGCATCAACAAAGATGTTAGAAATTTTTTTGAGTGTTGTAGAGTTTGTCAATTAGCTAAGGGTAGAAGTCGAAATATGTGACTTTACACTCCATTGTTGGTACCTGAAAGACCATGGGAAGATGTAAGCATGGATTTTATTTTGGGACTACCTATGACACAGAGGAAGTATGATTATGTGATGGTAGTAGTAGATTGGTTTTAAAAAATGGCACATTTTGTAGCATGTAAGAAGACAAGTGATGCTAGTGAAGTGGTTGCCTTGTTTTTCAGTGAAGTGGTATGGTTACATGGCCTACAAAGGAGTATTACTTCACACAAAGACACGAGATTTATTGGTCACTTTTGGAGGACACTTTGGAAAAGGTTGGGTTCTAAGTTGCTATACAATTCAACCTATGATCCCCAAATAGATGGGCAGACCAAGGTATTGAATCAAATCTTAGGAAACTTATTGAGAATTTTGAGTGGAGAAAATCCCAGTCAGTGGGATTTAGTTTTGGTACAAGCCGAATTTGCTTACAACAATTGAGTGAAAAAATATACAAGGAAGAGTCCATTTAAAATTGTTTATGGCATGCCACCTAAAGGGGTGGTAGATTTGGTTGATTTACCAGATCTAGGAGATAAAATGAGCTCTTATGCAAGTGATTTTGCATACATTATGCAAGAATTGCACGAGCAGGTGAAGTCGAAACTACGAGAAAGCAATAACAAGTATAAACAAAGGACATACCTGCAACGAAGACATAAAATATTTAAAGAAGGTGATTTAATCATGATTCACTTGAGAAAGGAATGATTTCCCAGAGGTACCTATAACAAACTTAAGTATAAAAAATAGGACTGTGCAGAATCTTGAAGAAAATTTCTGATAATACTTATCAGTTGGAACTTCTAGAAAAGTTCAATATATCTCCAACATTCAATGTTTCTGATTTGTATGAGTTCCATGAAGGAGAAAATAGTGATGATGAAATTACTATGGATGTATGGGAAAAAATACCAATCAAGAAAGCCGAGGAAGTGGAAGAAATTTTGGCCACAAGGATTGGTAGAAAAACTCACAACAAGGAATATCTAGAATATTTAGTCAAATGGAAAAACATAGGATCTGAGGATGAATTGCGGTTTTTCGAAGAAGAACCAATGCACTTGCAAAAATCTTCATCCTCTGGAACAACAACCACATGATCTCAGAGCTCATGTTTTTCTTACCAAGGGTGTCTGATGCAAGAGCATCTTTGGTTATGGGTAATCTGCAACACCCAAAAACATTTCAATTATGTACAACTTAGTTTAGGATGAATAAGGATGGTTGCAACTCTACTTAGAAGCTCGTGATGTTACTCATTGTTGTAATTGATAGTGCCACAACTCCTAAAATAAAAATCCACACTACAGTATTTGTGCTACAACTTGTTGGAACTCCTATGCTGCAACTCCATGCTACATTTTTTGTGTTGCAACTCGCTGCAACTCCTATGCTGCAACTCCATGCTACAAGATTTGTGATGGAATTTTTATGTTGCTACTAAACATTTTGATTGCAAATTTAGTCAATGCAACTCATGAAGATTAAGTGCCAAGTGGAAATCATTGGTGAAGGAAGAGGAAACAAAACTGAATTGGAAAATGACTGGGCAGTTGTTGAACAAAATTTGTCACTTATATTTTCTCACTCATGGTATAAAAAAAATGGCATTAAAAGAAGAAAATATTTGAAATATTATATGTCCATGGTGTATCCCTCGATCTCAGCTTCATCACACATTTTTTGGATTCAAAATCTAAGTTTGTATGCTCAAGATATCTAGGTTTACGTTCAAAGGCCCAATGAGTGCTTCTTCATTTTGCGTTAAAGCCAATTTTCTTGGAATATCCTAGAACCATGTCCATTTTCTTGGATTATTTCATAAAATGCACCACCATATATCTTGTGGATAAGCACATAAAATATTGGAAATATTTTCATTTTTCACTATACTTACCTCTCGTCTCCACACTTAGTTTATTTTTATATATACCACACTTAATTTTTTTTTTTTAATATATAGGAT
>JZKD02S0053168.1:3363-15059 GCA_000966675.3 Picea glauca | reverse complement strand
CAAGGAGGGAAATCTACAACTTGTACAAATGATATGCTGAAGGTGTTGAAGGAAATGGTAATTTTATTACATATGCATATTTTACAAGAATATGGAAGAAACAATTCAACAATGTCTGTATTCCTAATAATTCAAGGATGGGGATTTGTAGTATATGTGCTACTCTTAAATCAAGAAGAGATAAATCTGAAGGGGTAGAAAGAGGTATGTATTTACTATTTTTTTTTTTAATTGAATAGTTATCAACTATGAAAAAATACGATCAATATTTTCATTTTATGTCATGTGCAGATTCTGTAGTCAAAGCACTTCAAGAACATCAAAATCAACAATCAAGTGAAAGAAAAAAGTTGTACAAACATCGGAAGAAGTGTTATGATGCTCCAAACAAATATTTAGGTATGATAATTGATGGCATGGACTAGAAGAAAACACTTCTACCACATTTTGTCCGTACACCCAAAAATTTACAGGAAGATAATTTCATTCAATTTCACTTGGTTGGTTGTATGGTTTTCAATGGAAAAAAGTGTCTAAGAGTTTACTTCACAGCTCCAAATATTCATAATGATGCAAATCTAACCATCACCATAATTCATCATGTGCTCACTCACTGGTCTGGAAATCTTTCTCAAGTTCTCTATCTACAGTTTGACAACACTAGTCATGAAAATAAAAATCAAATTGTGTTTGGATATCTAAGAATGTTTGTTGAAATGCGAATCTTTCAAAAGGTGAAAGTTGGTTTCCTTCTTGTTGGACACACTCATGATCATATTGATCAAATGTTCAGTTGTTTTTCAGTAGCATTGAAGAGGAAAAATGTTGGAAGTCTATCATCATTGATTGAATGTATCAAGAAAGCATACATTCCAGAGCATGTTTTTCATATATTAGAAGAAACTGCTGACATGCGAAGATTTATTCAGGGATCACATCATGAAGAAAAATGTATTGAGAAGCTTAATGACATTAGCTTCCAACATCAATTTTGTTTCAAAAAAATTGATGGGAAAACACTTATATGGGGAAGGCGATATTCAACTACTACAGAATGTGGGCCTTCATCAGGTTTATCATTTTTTAAGTTCATTCTAGATTGTACAATTTTTGCATCAAAGTTATTATTTTTACAATCAGTTGCTAAAATCCATAATGCACGAAGGCGTACTAGAGATGTAGATTATTCTGAATGCCTGGAAGAAATTAAAAAGTCCATTAAGGATACATATGAGTACTTTGATGTTGCTGATTCTGTTTAGTGGGAGTCTTTTTTCAATAGTCAAAGTGACATAATTTCAAGCTCAACAAATGAAGATACAATGTTGAGGAATCCATTTCATTGGCCACAAAATATGCCAAACGAATATGAAGAAACAAACATTGTTGAAGTTCAACAAGAATCTAAAGGTGCTATTGAGTTTACACAAGCAGAGGAAAGAGAAATGTATATTGGTTCGCGAAGGTCACATGCACAATGTGAAGCCATGGAAGACCTTTACATGGGTTCAATACAAGATATTAAGGAGGGTAGCATGATTGCATTTTTAGCGACTGAAGATCCACATGGTTATCCATTCTAGATAGGAAAGGTTATAAAGATTGAAAAATAAAATGATGATGTTATTGCAATTGAAGTGCATTGGTATGCAACAAGTACACACCCATTCAATGGTGTGTACAAGCCAGAGATGGTGGTTGAGAAACATGTCAATAGAAAGAGAAAAATAAAGGGTCAAAATACAACTCGTCGTCGCATTGAACTCTTAAAATTAGATGATGTTGACATACTTGTTTATGACTTCAATTTGACAAAGAGAGGAACTCTTCGCTCCAAGACAACATAAATTATCAAGAGGTTGCTACCACAAGAAATAAATGCAAGATGGGAGTGTGTTGAACCTAGTCGTAGATCTAAAAGGCATTTGACATCTGAAATGTTGGGCATGCATGTAGACTCAGATGGTCTATTCATCATCAATAGAGAAGATTATGGATCATCTACATCTTCATCGAAACATTCATCTAAAGACAATGTAGACTCTGATGGTATTTCAGAAACCACACGTCAATTTGAATAAGTTTATGAAACATTTTATGCATTTTTGATCCATAAGATGTTTGAATGGTAACTAAAAATGAGCATTGAACTTACATATGATCTTTCATGAAGTTATGAATCTTTTGTTATGTTTTATGAATGATATGTTTTTTTTATTATGGATAATTTAATAAAATTTCTTAGGTCATATGTTTTGAATATGGTCAATATAACAATACTTTTAAGAAATTATTTATGTTTCATTCAATGTAACTTGTATTTACTTTTTTATTATTAAAAAAAGTACAAAATTATTAAAAAGTGAATTTTTAAAGTATATTGTGATATTTTCATGGCATTATGTATTACCTTGTGCTTTGCGTGATAATAACATTTAAAAAGTAAACATTTAAGTGTTGATTTTATGATTTTATTTACAATAATGATGAGTTCTTTTACCACATTATAAAAATGTGTCATTTTCATACCCCAATTTTAGAATGGGTGCTACCGGTAGCAGTACTTTTCAATTTGATGGTTGATTTTGAGGTTTTGGTTTTAATGGTACCAAGTGATAAAAATATGATTTTAAATGATCTCAAAATTTAACGTTTTGAAAAGATTTTTTTTTTCAAAAAGATTTTTTTTTCAAAAAGATTTTTTTTTCAAAAAGTTTTTTTTTTCAAAAACATTTTTTTTGGGTGTTGATTTTAAGGTTTTTTCTGAGCTACTGTTTAAGTTTTGAAGGCCATGTTTGAAAAATGTTGTAATTTTGACCCCGTTTTAAAAAATGGTGCTATCGGTAGCACCACTTTTTGATTTGGGGGTTGATTTTGATTTTTTTATGCAAATATATGGGCTTTTGGGGCTAGAGTTCTCATTTTGAGGTCACAGTTCTCATTAAGTCGGTAACTATGTTAATAGTGATGGATAGCTAAACACTGACATGGGACACACAACCAATACCTAAAGGCCCCGCTTGAGCTGCCTATAAATAAGTCTATTCCTCCGGTTCCTTGATTTCCCATGGGGTACGTAAAGGAGTCGTGTGCGTGACAAATGGGTCTCGCTACACCATAAGTGGTAGAAGAATGAACGTCTTCTCATTCAATTGCAGTTAACCCCATTGAAAAAATATATGAATCCCACAAGAACAAATAAGTAGCGGGTAGTGAGTGGATTTCATTGGATCAGGAAAGGCTAAGCTCGATCTCTTAGTGGAAAAAATGGATTGGATGGATACATGTGAAGAGGCACTGTGTCCCACCAATGGTAATTGCAATAAATTAACCAAGGATGGACACTTGCAAGGGTGCATAGGAAGCATGCGCGACTCCCCCGGGGAGTAAGACTCACGCATGCACAAAGACATCACCGTAACAATCAAGCTTCTATGGTCCTAGTCTTTTCAAGCATTAAAAAGGTGATGTGTTTGTTATATTGTACCTAAAGGATAATCTTTCAGGGTGACAATCAGTAGTAAATGTTAAAATATCCCTTAGAGATTCTGCACATTTGGTGGTAAAAGCAGGTGGCCATGAACCATGAATGCAAAAGGGATGATATGTCTCAGATATCTAGAATGTCGGTGTGGACATCTCATGAAAATCCCAATCATTTATGTTCAATGAGATGACAGAGATGGTCTAAAGATGAATGTTCAGGAGGGGATAGATGATTACCGTACAACACTCCAAATTCTTAATGATCTCATGCTCACCTCCTAGTTGTACCACCATACCCGCCTGACAAATTTCCTTTTTCTTACTCAATGCTTGCCCAAATAAGTGCCGACCTTTCCTAGTGATGACTAGGGGGATGCCATGGTGCTACTGCCATTTTGAATCACAAAAGAGGACATCCAACAAGGCATTGTTGAATGGCCCATACATATGCAACCAATCCCAACTGAAGAAATGTACACTCTTGAAACATGAACTAAGTGTAATCAGGATGCACAAACCGATCCAAACATCCGCAATACCAACCCCTCAACACAACAGGTTTCCATCCATATAGCACTAGGCATCGCAACATTGATGGATGCGCTCAAAAGACAATTTTTATTGCAACAAAAAATACACATGGATGCTATTTGTAACACCGACCATCTATTTTGGCAACTCAGGGCCACATCATCGTCCTTAGACACTCTACCACAACCAGCAACATCCTAGAGCATTTCCAATACTTGTACATGGGTTCTTAGATTGACCCGACAACACCACTTCCAAAAGACATCAACAATGGCGGTATTACGTTGGTGTCGATTCCAACTCCAATAGTGAAAGACTGTGTTGCCACCTTACTTTATGAGTTGGGTGAGTGACACGAGATATTGGGCCACGCTCATGCATAAATATAGCTCCAACACCAAGTGGATATTGCCACACATAATTAGACACACGAACATTATAAAAAGGAGATTCAAGATCACCAAGAATTGTAGAAGAAGTATTATACAGAAGTTGCGGCACATGCAACTGTGTAGGGCTAATACACTAAGATCAGTACAACATTCACTGACCTTATCGGGGTGGTGGAAATATCTATGCTCATATTCTGATGACTTCAACACACTGGTGTGACATTCCACCTAGTCTTAAGCTCTTGACCATGAAGGCCCATCTGCAAAATCTAGATTCACAACTTGTTTCTCTTTGTCCACCATTCTAGGAAACAAGTCCATAGGCAACTCAATTACAACATACAATTAGGGTGGCTAAATTCGTTGTCCAAGATGGACAACACAAGATGAAGGAATTTTCACGTGTGATCAACTACAACTTCACCTTATGGAATCATCTCCAAAATCCACCTGAGGTGTCCATAATTGAAGATAGAGTCCACACAACCGAGGTTGAGGTCACACAATATAAGCGTAACCTAGATTATTTACCTCCTAGGGAGCACGTAGTTGCGATGATAACTATTGCATCAAAGACAAAAGAGATCACTACAGATCGAGCTAAGCAAGAGAGTATATCAAAACTCATCACTTAGACAGCTGATAAGGCCTTGATCCTTTACAGCTAGCTCGTAGATGCACAGGTTGTTGTCGGCCTTTTGATTGAGAAAATGAATGCAACAAACCTGACATTTTTTCAAGTCACACCAAGCGACGTTGATATGGTTGTCCAGCTCACGTAGGAACTCTAAGCCACCCTTGATGAACCTGATCTCCAGTTCAAGGAGTTTGCACAAGAACTCAGGAACACAGTTCTGTCCATTGAAATGGTCATTCCATGATGCAGTTGGATCAAGGATGAGCCAAGTAATAGTGGCAGGGGCCTGTTGGCACCCAAATTATTGGGTAAATATTATGTGTGTGCACAAATGTGTTGATGTTTTGTAGCTCCGAGAGGTATTCCCACTAGTGGCCTTGGTGTCAAGCACGTGGGAAAATTTGTTGGAATCAGATTACACTTTCATTTTAGTGAAAATTCCCTTAGATTTGTGTTTGGGATTCATGGATTTGGTCACAGAATTTGGGGGCTTGTGCAAGGGCTTCACACCCACAAGAAGGAATACAATATTCTAATTTAATGTTGATTTTAGTGGAGGGATCCTTAGAGTAAGCTAAGGGATTCTAAACTCACATTAGAATCCTATAAAAGGAGATGAGAGATTGTGACAATCTCATAGTGACAATGTGACATAATGGAGTTGGCATAAGTGAGTTTGCACTTGTTCCAAGGAGATTGATGATTTCTACAAGGGAATTTCTGCAACTTTGGAAAATATGACCTAGGGTTATGGATCTTCTATTTTTTGTTCTTGGTAGGGAAGTCACACGTGTGAGGCGAGGAAGTCCACATATGTGGAGGAAAGTCGCAGAAAGGAGGAATTCGCACAAGTGGTGTGGATTGTACAAAATTATTTCTATATAGGTATATAGGTTTTAGTGGAAACCGTCACATACATACGTGGGTTTCAGTGGAGACAATCGTGTATGTATGCGGGTATCAGTGGAGATAGTCGCGTATGTATGCGAGTATCGGTGGAGACAATTGTGTATGTATGAGGGTATCAGTGGAGACAGTTGTGTATGTATGAGGTTGTACGGCATGATTTTTTGGGTAGGAACAGGTGCATACATGCTGACATTAGTAGGCCGTACATGTGTTCTACAAAAAGTTTGTAAGTTGGGAATTTCCCAAGATTTCGCTGAATTGGTTTTGTTGAGAGGACTAGTTTTTTTCCTTCGTTTTGGTGAGTAAGGAGAGGAGTAGGCCGAGGGTTGGAAGGACTTAGCGGTAGCCTAGGAACCTCAACTAAGGACATTGGATAAGGCTGGAAGGACTCTACCAAACTTGTACAAAGGTTGCATAGGAAGAGGAGGGTTTGAGGTGGCAAGGGATGCCATAACCCTCAACCTTAGGACAATAAATTTGGACTCATAAACCATGAGGGTTTCAACAATGTATTGTAAGTGTATTTGGTATTTTCCTTTATGTAAAATTTGGCCATTGTCCTTGGTATGGGATCCCATTTTTATGCATTTAAGAACATGATTTTGGGCTTGAAATTTCTGTGTAATGTGTATGATCTAATTGTTGTTGCATCTTCTATTGTGCTAAGTAGTTAGGCATCTTAGTGTGTTTATGTTTACAATTGAAATTGTGTAAAATTTGTGTATACTATTGAGAACATAGACCAGACATGAGGTGTGTGTGTACCGGTCTGGGTGCAGTCCGAAATCTAACATGGTATCAGAGCTTGAGGTTATGAGAAGGGTAGCTAGATCTAATTTATCTACAAAGGTGACAACTCTGTGAGGGATATGCACCAATGTTGACGAGTTAGCTCTGAGAGGGAGCTGTAGTGACTGTTGTAGGTGGAATAAAGTTAGATGTACTATGGTATGAGACATGAAGCAGTTCGTTTAGATGAGGTGTTGTGGACTACTGCAACTTGGTGGTGTGGCAGGTTGGAAGTTTTGGTGGATTGGCAGAGAGTTCAATTTGCAAAAGTATGTTGTGTGGTAGGTTTCCAACCCCGTAGATGGACTTTCGGTGACTTGTCATAGTGAATTGTGATGGGTGCACGGAAGAGAATATAGCTTCGTGTGGATGGAATTTTGATGAGATAGAGTCTTCATCGGGCTAGAGAGTTGCACTTTGTCGAGGTGCGATAGTGTATATGAGGTATTTAACTCAGGAGGATGAGGACACTTGCACAGATGATTTGTGGAGGTCTAGAGTGGACTAGGCCGAGTGTCCATCCATAGCTCAAGACTATTTCATAGAGAGGACATAGGTTTAGTTGCAATGTGTGCGGAGATACAAAGTTTTTTTGTGACCTAGATGATGGAATTGGGCAGAAGTTCACTGGATGATCGTGACCTGGGTAAGTGGGATGATTTCCCTGGGAGGATTACATGGTTCTTATACAGTGGAAGCCACCGACATATAACAAGAGCATGGGATTTGTTTGACAACTTCACAAGAGTCTAAATTAGGTATGTATGTTGAGCTTGGTATGAGGACCAAGCATGTAGTACAAGGATCTGGTACAATTCCGTTCCATATGGAGTCAGGGGATGTGTTGTGAGTGGAAAATGTGTTATGGGTTCCATGAGTGCGGTCTCATCCTCAAATTTTGAGGATAAGGGCTATGCAACTTTTGTTTTAGGATGGACAAGTATCTAGCTCAGACACATCAATAGTCTTGGAGTTAGAGCAAGCAACGTGTATAGGAAGAAGGGCTAGCCTATGCGAGATATGGCCAACAATAGCAGTGTGACAGAGGACATGGAGCATGTATTTCGATAGGATGTATAGGTTCAAAGGGAGTAGGTAGCTCTAGAGTCAACAGATTCAGAGGGAGTCAATGGGAACAAAGGGAGATTCAACCATTTAGAGGGGGTTCAGGTGGGAGAGAGGCATCTTCCATGACTAATAGGAAGGTATTGTGGGTTGAGGAAGCTAGGAAGGAGGCTCATAACTAGGAAGCTTCTAGGAGCCACGTGTCTTCCTAGGAGGATCCATGCCATACAATAGGTTTTGTTTCCATGACAGAGGGAGCAGTCAGTCAAGAGGACTGGAGTGCAGTTGTGATAATAGATCCAGTACAAGAGGTAGAGATACTTCCAATAAGTGAGACAAAGATGCATCAAGATGATGGAGGATGGAATACCTCCCTTGATAAGAGGGAGTGTTGATGTTTTGTAGCTTCGAGAGGTATTCCCACTAGTGGCCTTGGTGTGGGGCATGTGGGAATTTTTGTTGGCACTAAATTACACTTTCGTTTTGGTGAAAACACCCTTAGATTTGTGTTTGGGATTCATGGGTTTGGTGATGGGATTTGTGGGCTTGTGTTGAGGGACTTCACATCCACAAGAAGGAATAAAATATTCTAATTTAATGTTGAGTTTAGTGGAGGGATCCTCATAGTAAGCTAAGGGATTATAAACTTACATTAGACTCCTATAAAAGGAGAATAGAGATTGGAACAATCTCATGGTGACATTGTGACATAATGGAGTTGGCATAAGTGAGTTTTCACTTGTGTTAAGGAGCTTGTGATTTCTGCAAGGGAATTTCTACAAATTTGGAAAATCTGGCCTAGGGTTATGGATCTTCTATTTTTTTTTCTTTGTAGGGAAATCACACGTGTGAGGTGAGGAAGTCTGCACGTGTGGAGGACAGCCACAGAAAGGAGGAAGTCACACATGCGGTGCAAGTTGTACAAAAGTATTTCTATATAGGTACACAAGTTTTAGTGGAAATAATCGCGTACGTATGTGGGTTTCAATAGAGACAGTTGTGTATGTACGTGGGTATCAGTGAAGATAGTCGTGTATGTCTGAGGTTGTACGACATGATTTTATGGGAAGGAGAAGGTGCATACAGGTTGACATCAACATACCATAAAGGTGGTCTGCAACAGATATGTAAGTTGGAAATTTCTCAGGATTTTGTTGAATTGGTTTTGCTGAGAGGACTAGTTTTTGTCCTTATTTTTGGTGAGAAAGGAGAGGAGCAGGACGTGGGATGGAAGGAATCAGTTGTAGCCTAGGAACCTCAACTAAGGACAATGGATAAGGATGGAAGGAATCAACCAAACTTGTACAAAGGTTGTAGAGGTAGAGGAGGATTTGAGGTGGCAAGATATGCCATAACCCTCATCCTCAGGAAAACAAATCTGAAGACAGAAACCATGAGGTTTTCAATAATGTCTTGTAAGTGTATTTGGTATTTTCCATTATGTAAAATTGGTCCATTGTCCCCGGTACGGGAGCCGATTGTTCTAGATTTAAGAACATGATTTTGGGCTTGAAATTCCCGTGTAATGTTTATGATCTAATTGTTGTTGCATCTTCTGTCGTGATAAGTAGTTATGCATCTTAGTATGTTTATGTTTGTGTAAAATTTGTTTATATTGTTGAGAATATAGACCAGACTCGAGGTGTGTGTGTGTACCGGTTTGGGTGCACTCTTAAATATAACAAAATAAATTTGTGCATGCCCATTCCAGTTTTGCGCGCATCCAAGAAGATGCGCGAGGAGTGATGAGAATCATCTGCTGGATCAAGTTTTGACAAGTTTTTTTAATGCACGCCAAAGTCTAGTTCTGCCAATGCGCACTGGAAATCAAGAAGAAATACACCAGAATCAATAAAGGAATCTTCTGGAAATCTCCCTGAATGATTACTACCAACAACATAAGGGAACGTGGAACAAAAAGGAGATGAGCTGGCAAGGTAGTTAAGATTTCTCTGATTCCAGAAAGGCCATGTGGAATGCATGCAAGTGAAAAAATCGTGTGAGACTGTTAGTCAGTAGAGCGAGTGGAGCAGAACCAAAAGAGACAGAGTGCCAAAGTCAAGAATGATATAAAGGGAAGATAGGAAGACAAAGAAAAATTTGATTCACCGAGTTATTGCTAGTTGGTCATTTTTCAAGAGCCCGCTCTAAGCCTCTATAGTATTGTAATGTCTTTGGTTTTATAATTCTGTCATGTGTTAAAGGTCTGAAAGGATGTGCATGACACAATGTATTGTAAATCTAAGGAATTATCTGAGAGAATATGAGATCTTGTTGTTGTCGATATATAATTTGCTTAATGTATTCCTATGACTGATGGGATGAGGATGATTATAAATGTACACTGATTTTGAACCTATGATGTGTCAAGTATGTGTCTGAATGAATGTGTTTCTTTCATTGTGTTTTGTCATTTTTTTAAGTAACCTACAATGAATTATATGAATGAAAACCAAGATGGATCTCTGTGTGTTTATCTCTTCATCCTCAACACAATACCATGGGATCTGACCTTCTTCAACCTTGGATGAATATTGATATGATGATTCTTTGGGGTTTTTGTTGGTCAACTCTTGTTGAACCCTAGGTATTAACCCCCCAACGTTAAGAAGGACACATGGAAGCGTGGAATGACCCAACGAACATACACTAGAAGAAAAATTCATGCATTTTTTAGCTACAAGAAGGGGACATAAATATTAAATTCTTTCATAAATCCACCACTGTAAGCCTTATCTCCACAAATGGCGACAAATTTCGTGAAAAAAAGGATATGGAGGGGAGAGATTAATTCATTTTTCAAAGATATTCTCACCGAGCCCACAATTTATTGACAACTAGCCATCTCATCCATCACAAGAAACATCCCAAAGCTTATCACCAATGATCAAAACAACACCCTCATGCAGTCAATCACTAAAATGGAGGTGGAGAAAACAGTCAAGGAAACAACCCCAGGAAAAGCCATAGGTTTGGATGGCTTTCCCCTAGAATTTTATTACTAATTATGGTAGGTCATGGGGGATGATTTATGGGAAATGATTGAAGGATCCCGATCCCGTAGTCGCATATCATAGGCACTTAACAACACTTTCCTCATCATCATACCTAAGGAAGACAAAGCTAGAACCCCAAATAAGTTCAGGCCAATTGCTCTCTACAATGTAGCCTACACAATCATATCCAAAGTAGTTGCTAACTATCTCAATCTATTCCTAGATAAAATAATTTTCAAAGAACAAGGTGGTTATGTTTTGGGAAGACAACTCTTAGATGGAATTATTGTAGCCCACAAAAATATACACACGATGAAGACACGTAATTCCCTAAGAATGATAATCAAGATGGAAATGTCCAAGACATTTGATAGACTCTATTGGAATTGCATTCAACGAATGTTGGGAGCCTTTGGGTTTCATAGTGACTAGATTGGATAGATAATGAGTTGGATCAAATCGACTTTCTTTTACATTCTTATCAATGGCTCCCCTTCTCATCCCTTCTCACCAAGTCATAGGTTGAGACGAGGTGATCCTCTTTAGATTTTCTCTTCATTCTTATGGTAGAAGGCCTTGGCCAAAGCCTCTCCAAATCCAATGAAGACCATAAAATCAAGGGGTGTTCATTCTCATAGTCCCATGAAACCACTTCCAAACTACAATTCGTAGAGGACACAATATTAATGGGAATAACATTTGTCAAGAAGGAAAAGGCCTTTAGGAAAACCTAGATAACTTCTTCTTAGCCTAGAGTTGTCAACTCAGTTATTCCAAATCAATGATCATTTCTTTAAAGGAAAACCTACAATGAAAAGGAATATCAACAAGAAATTTGGTTTCACTATTGGTTTCCTCCCTTCCATTTACCTTGGAATATCACTTACAAAA
>JZKD02S0053157.1:9968-25886 GCA_000966675.3 Picea glauca | reverse complement strand
ATACAAAACCACACTAATTCACAACTAAGTTACCATACAAAACCACACTGTAAGGGACAACAAACCTGGATTTCTGCCAAGTCTACAAAACCACACTAATTGACAACTAAGTTACCATACCAAACCACAATGGAAGGGACAACAAACCTGGATTTCTGCCAAGTCTATTGCGGAAAGGTTTATTTGGTCGGTGCTTTAACCTGGGACACGATCTGGTTTATGATATTTTGATTAACGGAAGACATCCACATGGCCGATTTTTGATATTTTGATTGAAGGAAGATGTCCAACTGGAAAGGTTTCTTAATAATACGATAGGTTCACGTTGAATGCATGTCTTTAACAACAGATCCCAACCACAGCGATAGGGAAAGCCCTCGAGGAGGATATAGGTTCAAGAACGCAAGGAAGGCATAGATGATGGCCGTGTATAGTTGGGCAGATATGAGATGCCGATGAAGTTGAAGGGCGCAAGCCTTTGACAGTATCTTTAGCCTCTTCAGCCTGAATGGCGTTCTGTGGTTCACTGGACGCATTGTTTCAATTTCCGTCGAGAAGCTTTTCCCCAGAATTCAAGGGAGCGAAGAAGGGGAGTTGCAAAATTGTTCACAATAATAATAATGTGCAGGCCTCGACTAAGACGAAGGAATCAAGTTGCAGTAGGGGCAGAGTCACAGGCACAGGAACATACAGAGACAGGGTCAAGTGGGATGTAAGCGACAGCGCTCAACTATACAGAATAGAAGGCTGGGGAGCTCCCTATTTCTCCGTCAATACTCATGGGAATGTCTGCGTTCGACCATGGGGCACTTCCGATGGTAGACACGATTCCTTTTACGCCACTACTAATCTTGGATTGTGGGTTCGGTGTCATGCCTTGTGGGTCGGCTATGATTGTTATCTATCATATACCTATATTGTGACATCAATGCTCTCCCCTTTTGGTGGCAATGCAATGTGACTTCTTGTATTGAATTCGATTGATTGAACAGGTTCAGATGAAATTGATATCTTGGGCTTGATTGAATCTCTACAAAGATCGAATATAAAGTTGCCTATGGTTATCAGATTCCCCGACATAGTACTACACAGGATACAGAAATTGCAAGAGTGTTTTGACATCGCAATTGCCAGATATGGCTACCAAGTAAGCCCCTGGAGATTTCTTCCATTCCATTTAGAATTGTAGTCCTTGATTTTATGAATTTTCCAAATCTTGAATACAAAGTCCAATCATTAACCATTAGAAGACCGGAGGTAAAGTTTCTGGTGATTTACAATTCCTATGCAATCAACCTCGGGACATGCCCTGCAACATTATAATTTAAGAACTAGCTTAAGCCACCGACATTCAACTGTATATTAAAATAAAGGTTTTGACAACCATGTTCCCACAATGGGCATCTTGTCCTCATCTCATACCTTTTATCCTTACAACTTTACGGACAATCTAGGGTTCGGGTTTCTGCAACCAACATACAGATAATAATATAAATGTGCTCATAATAACATCTCAGCTTGTCAATGGGGCCTTGGTTCACTGGTGAGGTTGATGGGATATTAAACTGTCCACCAGGGTCCCATTTTTGTTGTGGTCTGTGTCACCTGGATGCCATGTCACAAAAGGAATGAGTCTGGGTGCAAGTCCAGGGCAATTTTGGCAGAATGATTACTCCATAGACCTGGCACCTAAGCTGCCGAAGGAAGTTTGTGTTCCGTGGTGTAGCTCCAGAACCTTAGGGCATGTTTCTCGAACCAACTTATAAAAAAATAATCAGGTAGTCATCAACATTATGCCTAACATATCCAAGTCATCACATTTACTCAAATATCAAGAAGATATGTTGGAACAAACCCCCAATAAAGGTGCTAAATACTTTAACCAACAATAAAGGTTGTCTCAACACTAAAAAGGGAGAACATAAATGCTGATAACCACAACAGATGCTGAGAACAAGGTTATGTTAAGTTTTCAAGGCCATGGTTCAGCTTGAGGCATGCTATCTAGTGCCGACTTTGCAAGGGATATGGTTCTCTTGCCCAGTTTGAGAGACATTGCTTTCAGCCACACTTCCCGGATATCTCATCCAAGATGTACCCCTTGGACACACTCATCAGACTCACTTTCTTTTATGGCTCTGAGGTTTGGGGATCTAGTTTGGTGAGAGCCGACTGGTCTAGGACTAAGAAAGTCTAGACCCCCTGCTACAACGTATGATCCATAAACAGAGGGTTCCTCATGGTATCATTCAAGCCGAGTTTGGTGCACATCCTTTGTGCCTAGAGACTACTTTCAGCTTTATCTTCTTTCTCCACAGGTTATGGTCTCTAGGCAACTCAGCCTTGGGATGAAAGCGCTACCCTTTCCTAATACTTTTATCCTCAGAGGAGATGGCTGCTGCTTCTGTAGGGCTCCCCCCTTGTTGGTTCTCTTAGATCTATTTGCTCTTTCACTCTGTTCACATTTCTATCGATCACCTCCCCCGTTCCTTATTTCGTTCTGATATTACTTGGTCACTCTTTTTCATGGCTTTGTCACATATTTGTTAGTTTAGCTTACTTTATGTTTTTGGAGTATTCCTAGGGCACTCCTGCAGATGCTTATAATTCAGATTGGTTACCACAGGTAATGCTAAAGTACCTTCTTCCTGTTCTCCAAAATGATGCTCCATAAATGCCTTCCATACACTCAGTAGCCAATGATCATCTATCTTAACATGGAACACTCCTGAGTCCTGATTATTCATATCCGGGCCTTCCTTTATACACGAGTCTTCAAGAGCAAGTTTTCTATGGAACATACCAAAAACAATGACACCTCTATCCTTCACCCCAAGCCAACAACTGCTGCATCCTTTGCTTTGAAACCAGATAAACCACAAGTTCCACCTTCTTGAGACTTGCTAACAGAATAAATTAAACAATTTCAACTTAATGAACGATTTGCAAGGGTGCAAATCCAGGAGTTAACAAGGCCTATTATAGGCTAGACTGGGATTCATTCTCATAGTAATGTACAGGTTAGGGTTTGATAAACAAATCCTACTTTGGACATCCGGGTGCATCTTCCTCGTAAAACTTAAAGACATAGTTCTGATCAATGTGACTTTTGTAAACTTCTTCAAATATGAAAGAAGTTTAAGGCTGTGATGCCCCCTATCCCAGACATTATTTACACTCACAAGTGACAGCCATAGCCAAATGTCAAGAAAATAAAAGTAAGAGGTATCTTAAAAGAAATCCAAACCATTAGAAATGTCAAGCTGAAAGTTTGCTAGTGATACCATCCTTCTTGGAGATGCCGTATAAAATCAAGCCATAATCCTAAACACAAATCTGGACTGAAGCATCGGGAGAAGAGATAACCAAACTTCAAAGAACACATTAAAAAAGTTGGAAATTTATCCAAGAAGTAAAGGGAGTAGATATTTCCTTTTTTACACACACACACATATTATTTCTCATGATGCATGGTTTTTTCTCCAGAAAGACAAAGATTGAGCATCTGTTCCCCTTTTAACTCTTCAAATACTAAATTTAAATTTAGTAATTTTTTCTATATAATTTTCACTTTCTTGGCCTACCTCTTTCAACTTGTTTACTATAGAACATCAATTAACAATTATGGAACATAACTCTTCAAATACTAAATTTAAACTTCTAGTAATTTTTTCTATATAATTTTCACTTTCTTGGCCTACCTCTTTCAACTTGTTTACTATAGAACATCAATTAACAATTATGGAACAAGAGAGCGTCACTGATTTTCTTCACTGATTAAATAATAAATTGCATAATGCCTCTCTGAATTCTTCTGCCCTGGAAAGAGAATTGGTATAGAATCTCATTGTTTTAAGCTCCTTTTTCTGACCCTAGCCTTTTGTATTATTATGCACATCTTTCCCTCTTGCAGGCGGTGTTATTACCGTGTGCGTCCTTTCCTCCATGAGTTCATACCCATCCTTTTGTATCATGTTTTAATTAATTGGATCCCGTGTTAATTTCTGCTACTAGTTGCTTTTACCTGATTGGTATTGAGTGGGAGAAAGATGTTGTTTTGACTTTTATAAATGAATAAAGCTGGTTTTGAGGGCTGGTTGAACATCTCGTAGTTCATTAGTGGGAAGCACCTAAAAAAATTCCTGACATAAATTTATCAATGTACATGTAAGATATACAGCATTACACAATCAAAAACAATTTGTAGATTCAAGATATGGTGTTTAAGTATTGAAACATATAAATAATTTTCCCTACATGTAGCTTACTATGAATGGTACCCTAAAATT
Source organism: Picea glauca (assembly GCA_000966675.3). Classification (NCBI taxonomy): domain Eukaryota; kingdom Viridiplantae; phylum Streptophyta; class Pinopsida; order Pinales; family Pinaceae; genus Picea; species Picea glauca. The sequence continues at coordinate 21,597 of JZKD02S0053157.1, read as the reverse complement.
TGTAATCAAGTAGCTAGACCAAAATCATAACACATGGCAGTAAGTATATGCAAATTAGATGTTGTCTCCAGAGAGGTGATAGCTTACCTATTGTGAATATCTCATAAATGATAACAGATTAATGTTCATTTGACCCAGTAGCCTATGGAACCAAGCACATAATACATTACAATATTTTATAAATGGTGAGAGAGAGAGAGAGAGAGAGAGAGAGAGAGAGAGTAATGCCTTTTTCTTTTGATGTGCAGCAATCATTTCAGGGAGTCTTTCCAATAAAATGCAATCATGATTCTTTTTTGATAAAAGATATTATTGAATTTGGTCATCAATTCAAGTTTGGGTTGGAGGTGGGCTCAAAGCCAGAACTCCTTATCGCAGTTTCAAAATTATGCTGTAATAAAGATGCACTGCTCATCTGCAATGGATACAAGGTATAGTTTTATTCCCATCTCCATCACGAGCAAACGATTTTTCTATGAATACTTTTACTCAATTGTGGACGTTCACAAATGTAACCTGAAGATTTTGTGCTGGTGGGTTCCCTCGAATATCAGAATTGGATATTTTCCGTCTTTGCACAGAGTCCATTTACTCTTTCTTCGAGATCCAATGTAGTTGAAGCTTGGTTTGTTTAGAATTTTAGAAAATTTCTCTTTTATTGTATTCTGACTTTGGAAATGTGAAACATGTTTAAGATGCCTAATCCAGAAAACCGAATTTGTTTTTCCTGGAGGACAGAAAAACACTATACTTGGCACAGCTAATTGAGGAAAATAAGGTGTCTTACATTTCTAACAATATGCGTCAATTATGCACATGCTTTTGTAGCAATGCTTATGGAATCCCCATTAAATTTGTAGTGACTTAGTGAATGTGCTGCATTTTCTGGGGGTAGTGCTAATTATTATAGTGACATAAAAATGATAGAGACATGATTTGGTGTTTGCAATAGATGTTGATTTTTTTGTAGCTTCGGGGAGTTATTCTCATATTGGCCTTGGTGTCGGGCATGTGGGAATCTTTGTTGGCACTCACGTTGCATTTTTTGTTTTGTGAAAACCCCTTTTGTATAGAGTTGGGGCTTGGAATTGTTGGGGCTTCACACCCACATAGAAGAATAAACAATTCTAATTTAATGTTGAGTTTAGAAAGGGTTCTTAAACTCACTCATTAGACTCCTATAAAAGGAGAGGCAATGTGAGGAGGCACCACGCATCTCATTGTGAGATTTTCATCTTGTCATTATGGTGTTGGCATGAGTGAGTGAGCACTCTTGCCAAGGCGATTGGGGTTGCAAATTTCAGCAAAGGAAATTCTTCACTTTGGCAAATCTGGCCTAGGGTTTCTGTCTTTGTGTTTTCTGATTTTTTGACAAGAGAGAGAGGTTGCATGTGTGAGGAGAGGTCACATGTGTGAGGAGAACAACCGCACGTGTGAGGGAGAGACAATTGTATGTGTGACATGAAGAAGAGAACATGCCGCACGTGTGATCCGTATAGTTCGTACCACACGTGCGAATCATACAGCAGGTAGAAACAGTCGCACGTGCGAACTGCAACACCATATTCAACCGCACGTGCAGGTCGTATAGCTGTCCGATTGATGTTTGGACAACATGAGGAAGACATTCTTCTAGATTAATAATTAATAATATAATTATTAATTATTAAATAATATATATAATAAGTAATAATAATAATAAATAGTTATTTATTATCCAAGGGACGCCTCCTTTCATGGATGGTCACCATATGTTCTCTATATATGGAACACTCATCATTGTAATAAAATATATCGAATTTTATACACATCATCTCATATAGAAAAATCAACATGGTATTAGAGTGAGACTGGGCTTGACTCCCTCACGGGAGGGCCCAGGGAAATGGAAGCATGTGAGAATTAGGATGTCAAAGCTGACTTCACCCCCAATGAGATTCTTACAGATCTTGGCTACTTCGTCGCTGCTAATCTTGAACTCCTTCTTCAGAACAACAGGATAGATCTCTGGTGTCGACCAAAAAAACAACGAGCGACACGATCTGAGTGCCGGGACTCTGACTGTTGAGCCCAACAATGGTGATTGCAGTTGAATTCCCCACATTGAACAAAAAGTGAATCTGAGCTCTGGGAAACATGAACACATCCTCGACCTCCAAAATCTAAGTGAGTAGCTTGTTGGACGTGTCCACAAATCCCACCAACAACCTTCCTTTGACGACGAATACAATCTCGAAGGCTCTGGGATGGACATGAGGAGGAACTAACCCTCCCTTAGCGAAGTTGGTGCGAGCTATGGCCTTTCCTTGCGTATTGAATCCCGACAGTTTTTTTGACAGTGGTGAGCATGACATTAAAGCCGAAGAGGTTGGCGCTAGTGTTCCCTGGGACTCCTAGAGCCGATGTCTTGTACTGGGATGCCATGACTGCGCTTGGATTCATGCATGGGAAGCCGTTGAGAAGGAACTTCGAGGTCGTGTCTGCAACGCAGAAATCTTGGAGAGGATCGAGATCTGCGCACTTCACTTGCATAATTGTAAGCGCAAGAATTAGAAGCATTGGAAGAGTCTTCATATAGGTAACTAGAGATATCTCCATCGCCATGGCTAGAGCACTCCCTTGCTACTCTTGTAAAGTTTTTTTCTTCTTGTGGAATTGGATTGATTCCTCTAGTAGAGAATGAGAGAAATTACAGTTGATGCATAGTGTCTTCATGCTCTATGAGGGAGAAGTACTGAAAAGGCATAGAGAAAGCCAGAGCCATTGGAATTGCCCCTAGTTGTGTTCATTTGTCGCTATATATGTTCACCTAAATTCTTTGGTTGCTTCATGCACTCTATGTGAGATATGTGGAAATCTACTAGAAGCTTATGAACCCAATATGATTGCTTGATGAGATTGGGCTTCACTAAGAGTGAAGCTAATCCAAACCTTTATTACAAGGTTGTGAATGATGCACCTGTTATTCTACTACTATATGTTGATGACTTATTTTTGATAGGTGTAGAGCCTTTCATTATTCAGTGTAAGAGGCAACTAGCCTTTGAATTTGACATGAAGGATCTTGGTCTCATGCACTATTATTTGGGACTAGAAGTATGGCAAAACCCTGGTGAAATCTCCCTAGGTTAAGGGAAGTATGTTATCACGATCCTTCAGAGATTTGGGTTTGTGGGTGTACCACACAACATAAATCACGTCAGTTACAAGAAATTCATTAGGTGGATGTTGAGAGTGCATTCCAAGTAAGGAGGAAATGTGACATGCATATTGTTGATGTTTGAGGCAGCATTGTGAGACATTCTCCCCGGAGGGTCCTGTGTGGACCAATAAGGGGGAATGTGGACTTCATACTGACATGCCTCAGACGGTCAGATGAAGGAACCAAGACATTGGTTTCACGAGGAAACCTTGATATGTCTTGTGAGACACTGGTTCCATGAGGGAACCTCAATATGTCTTAGATATGTGTTCCACGAGGGAACCACGAGATGTCTAGTATGAACATAGTTCATGAGTGAAACTTGAGGTTTGACACTTCAGGATATTTGAGTGTCCAGTATACATTCATGTACCCAAGGAGAAAAGGACAAAGCTAGACCCTTCAGGCATAAAGGGTACATTTGTGGGGTACAATGAGTCTTCGAAGGCATATCGGATCTACATCCCTGGTCAGAGACAGATTGAGGTGACCAGAGATGTTACCTTTGAGGAGGAGGTAGCCTTCAGGAGATCTAGAGGATCTCACATGGAGATTGATAGTGAGAGACATGAAGAGATGGTGCCTTCTCCCCCTCACCCTCTAGTAGTTCGGAGGGAGATAGTTGATCCTATTGATCCAATTGATCTCGTTGATCCTATATCTCCAATTGATGTTCCCAGAGATATTGCAGTAGGTCGGAAGAGACCTACATGGGCTCATCAGACTCTGCAGAAGATAGAAGGACATGCAACTCCTCGTGGTACCTTCCGAGAGAGCAAGAGACCTCAGAGATATTCGTGCTATGTCGTAGCTATGAGCCACATCATTGATTCCGAGCCTTCTTGTTATGAGGAGGCATCGAGTCAGCTAGTATGGAGAGATACCATGATGGAGGAGTATCAGTCCATCATGAAGAATGATGTATGGGATATTGTTCTAAGACCTGAGGGGAAGTTTGTAGTGACTTCCAAGTGGATCTATAAGATCAAATACACAATTGATAGGAGCATCGAGAAGCACAAAACAAGATTTGTTGCTAAAAGGATTCTCTCAGGTGGAGGGAATAGATTACGAGGAGACATTTGCTCCTGTTGCTCAATACACTTCTATCCAGACGATTATTGCCCTTGCAACATCCATGGGTTGGAGACTACATCAGATGGATGCGAAGACAACCTTTCTCAATGGAGAGATTGAGGAAGAAGTATACATCGAGCAACCATATGGTTTCGTGATACATGAGAAGGAGTCTCATGTGTGCAGGTTGAAGAAGACCCTGTATGGACTCAAGCATGCACCTCGAGCTTGGTATGCAAGGATTGATGGACACCTGATGAGTTTGGGCTTCAACAAAAGTGTTGCTGATCCCAACCTGTACTACAAGATTGTTAATGGTGAGTCCTTGATTTTGGTCCTCTACGTTGATGATTTATTCCTCACTGATACAAAGAGCCTTATTGCTGAATGCAAGTATGCGTTGGCCTCTGAGTTTGAGATGAAGGACCTTGATATGATGCACTACTTCTTGGGACTAGAGGTGTGGCAGAGAACTGATGAGATCTTCCTGAGTCAGGGGAAGTAYACAGTTGAGATATTGAAGAAGTTTGGGATGCGAAACTATAAGCCCATGGCTACACCAATGGTGATGAATCTGAAGAAACTAAGTGTGTCTTCTTCCAATTTTGACAAGATTGATTCGACCCTGTACAGACAACTGATTGAATCATTGATGTATCTGGTTAACACTAGACYAGATATTTGYTATGTAGTGAGTGCACTTAGCCAATTTATGAGACAACCGAGACGAACACACTGGATCGCTGCGAAGCATGTGTTGAGATACTTGCGAGGAACAGTTGGACATGGTCTGGGATATACTTCCGGTATTGACATGAGATTGCAGGGATATACTTACTCTGATTGGACAGGGAGCACAATGGACAGGAAGAGCACCTCCGAGTGTTGCTTCACTTTGGGATCTGCCATGGTTTCCTGGTGTAGCAGGAAACTGACTTCTGTGGCCTTGAGCACCGCAGAAGCAGAGTACATTACATTGAGTGTGGCAATCCACGAAGCAGTGTGGCTTCACAAGCTCCTTGTAGATTTATTTGGACTTGTGTCGGATTCCACCGTTATTCTGAGACATGGTGCAGAGGAAGGCAGTACTGGTGCAATACCTTCCTACAGATGAGAAGGTTGTTGATGTTCTTACCAAACCCCTTACCAGGACGAAGTTCGAGTACTTCCGTGACAAACTTGGCGTGGCAGAGAATGCCTCCCTCGTTGAGAGGGAGTGTTGATGTTTGCAGCTTCCTGAGACATTCTCCAGATCGTACTCCTCTATAACCGAGTTGAGTTGATCTATGAGGACACTTATCCGAGAAGGGATAAGTGGGTTTGTGCTTATAGCCCAAACGTCCCTTGTGGAGAGCACTCGAGGACACGTCCCTTGTGGAGAGCACATGAGGACATGTCGAGGGAGTTGACCTTGACGTCACACACTATGGGGAGATGACCCTAGTGTTTCTAGAGGGAGTAGCCTCTAGAAGTCCACATGGGAGTGCCATGTGTGACAGACATTCTCCAGATCGTACTCCTTTGCGATTGAGTTGAGTTGATTTGTGAGGACACTTATCCGAGAAGGGATAAGTGGGTTTGGACTTATAGCCCAAACGTCCATTGTGGAGAGCACATGAGGACACGTCCCTTGTGGAGAGCACATGAGGACATGTCAAGGGAGTTGACCTTGACGTCACACACTATGGGGAGTTGACCCTAGTGTTTCTAGTGGGAGTAGCGTCTAGAAGTCCACACGGGAGTGCCATGTGTGATAGGCCTTTTGCTATAATGTACCGAGGAAGCATCGGGTGGACCTTCTCCTAGATTGGGCTGCAGATCAAGGGAGATAGGATGCATTTATCACAAAGATGTACTTGTGGTAAATGGGCCTAGGCGTAGTCCTTCCTTGATCATGACAATGAATAATATGGACTCGAGGTGCTTGAGGTGCTTTCCACGTGTCAGTTAGCATTGGGCTGACATTCACTCACAGGTGTGTACCTGTGGTGAACGACCTTGGTATGGTCTTTGTCCTAGTCATGGTGATTTGACAAGGAATGATAAAGACTCAAGATGCTAGATGCTATGACATGTAGACCCAGAGTGAGCCTGATCTCAGAGAGAGTCAATTGGCTCAGAGGGAGAGCTGCAGAAGGAGTTTTCCCTCGGTTCAGGTGGGAGACATCTCCCAAGATTGATAGACAAGTGTCATGAGTATAGGGTGAAGTTTGTATACTTCAAAGACAAGCTTTGGCATGATGAAGAATGTCTCCCTCGCTGAGAGGGAGTGTTGATATTTGGACAACACCGGGAAGACATTCTTCTAGATTAATAATTAATAATATAATTATTAATTATTAAATAATATATATAATAAGTAATAATAATAATAAATAGTTATTTATTATCCAAGAGATGCATCCTTTCATGGATGGTCACCATATGTTCTTTATATATGGAACAATCATCATTGTAATAAAATATATCAAATCTTATACCCATCATCTCATATATAAAAATCAACAGTTCATACCACACGTGCGGATCAGGCAGGCTGTACAATAGGTGACGTCAATGACTGTACAGGGTGAGGTCAACATGGTACAATAGATTTGTAAGTTGGAAGGGTTTCCAGAATTTTTGCTGAAGTTGTAATTTGTTGAGAGGACTGGTTTTGTCCTCATAATTCCTCAATCTAAATTTTTTATTGAATATCAATTTGTGTCTCTTGTGCATGGATGTTTTCTCTCTGATCTTTGTGCTTTTGTTGTAATTTTTTGTCAAAATTTCAGTGTAAAATTATTTAGTGATAACAACCTTAGTTCACTGTTTGAGGTCACTTGGAAGCACTTTTCAGATCTGAAATTGAATGCATTAAATGCTTAAAAATTGACATGGTATCAGGGCATAGGCTCTAAGGAGAGAGGGAGTCATCTCTCGAGACACAAGTTGCTACATATTTGTTGCTGTAGATTTGTGCTCTTGTTTGGACACGATGGTGAGCACTCTTAGAGTTGAGGACAAGTTGGAGGGGGGTGCAAATTTCTAGGCCTGGAAGGCTAGGATCCTTTTGCTCTTGAAAGAGAATGATCTCAAAGATTACGTTGAGATGGTGATTCCAGATCCAAATGCTGCATAGGAATTGATAGCTCATAGGAAGAAGGAAGTAAAGGCCAAGTGGGTGTTGTTGGATTCTGTGAAGGATCACTTGATTCCTCATATTTCCTAGAAGAAGACAACAAAGGATATGCATGATGCTTTGGTGGGCTTGTACCAAAGTGGGAATGCAAACCAAAAGTTGATTTTGAGGCATAAGCTCCGATCTGTTGAGATGTCCAAATCAGACACATTTGCTAGCTACCTCATGAGGATCACTCATATTCGTGATTAGCTTGTAGCCATTGGTGAGGCAGTTGATGACACAAAGTTGGTGATTGTGGCTTTGAATGGTTTTCCCAGGTCTTGGGAACCATTTGTGCAGGAAAGAAGTTGCCACCATTTGACAGATTGTGGATCAATTGCATCCAGGAGGCTCGGATAGAGTCCAAGAATGGCAGGCAGAGGGGTAGTGATGATGAGAACCAGGCCCTAGCTGCTCACACTAGAAAGGGCAGAGGAAATGGTTCTCCAGGGAGAGAGGCATCTCCAGAACAATGGAAGAAGAAGGACCTTAGCAAGGTCAAGTGTTTTGCTTGTCATAAGCTAGGCCACTATGCTTCACAGTGTTTACAACGAAAGAAAGGGAGAGGGAAGCAACAAGCATCATCACTAGAGGTGGATGAGGTTGTAGACAGGCTTCAAAGGGAGTTCCTATTGGTCTCCGCCCTTTCTGGTATAGTTTCCGGTAGTGGGACTTGGTTGGTGGATAGTGGAGCCACATGTCATATGACAGGAGCACGGGAGTTGCTCGAGAGCTTCACAAAGTCTGACTTAGATATGTATGTGGAACTTGGTATGGGGACTCCGACCAAGCATGCAGTGTAGGGATCTGGAACAGTCCCATTCCGGATGGAGTCGGGAGGTGTGTTGAGAGTGATGAATGTGCTATGGGTGCCAGAACTCAAGAGGAATGTGCTCTTAGTCTTAACGATTGAGAAGAAGGACTTTGAAGTATTGTTCCGGAATGGACAGGCTCTGATCATGCCCAGAGGATCTAGATCAGACACAACAACTGTTCTAGGAGTTAGAGAAAGAAACTTGTATAGGATAAAGGGCTAGCCTATTGTGAGCAATGAAAAGCAACAACTGAGTGGCAGAGGACAAGGAGCAGGTGGCTCCGAAGGTTTAGCAGCTTAGAGGGAGTCAACCTTCAGGTTCAGGTGGGAGAGAGATGTCTTCCAAGACTGTCAAGAAGGTGTCATGGGTTAAGATGGTCATGGAGAATGCTTAGAAGTGGGAGGCTTCTAGGAGCAGGGTGTCTTCCAAGAAGGGTCCAAGTCATACAACGGGAATTGCGTCTTTGACAGAGGGAGCAACTATGGTAGCAGATCTAGTGTGGGAGGCTCAATCACTTCCAGTTTGGGAGACAAGGCTACTTCCAGGTGATGGTGAGGAGTAGGAGGCTCCGAAGGTTGAAGAGAGTACAAGTCCATTCAGTATAGGGGTTCAACCTTTAGACCATGAGGAGGATTGGATCCAATGGACTCTCTTAGTGTCGAGAACACGAGGCCTAGATGGCTTCTGGATACTTTGAGAGACGCGGAGAGGCATGCGGCCCCCGAGGGCACTTTCAAGGAGAGTAGGCCTTCGTAGAGGTTCTCGAGCTAGGTGGCACTTATGAGTAGCATCATTGATTTCAAGCATTCCAGTTTTGAGGAGGCATCAGGCCAGTAGGTTTGGAAGGATGCCATGACGGAGTATTAGTCCATCATGAAGAATGATGTGTGGGACATAGTTCCGAGACCAGAGGGGAAGTGTGTGGTGACTTCCAAGTGGATATATAAGATCAAGCATGCTGCAGATGGTAGCATCAAGAAGTACAAGGCGAGATTCGTGACAAGAGGGTTTTTCGAGAAAGAGGGAGTGGACTATGAGGAGACTTTTGCTCTAGTCGCCAGGTATACTTCCATTAGGGCTGTGATTTCTCTTGCTTTAGTTATGGGGTGGAGGATACATTAGATGGATGTGAAGACAACATTCCTCAATGGTGTGATTGAGGAGGAGGTGTACATAGGGCAACATCAGGGCTTTGAGGTACATGGGAAGGAGTCCCATGTTTGTGGGTTGAAGAAAGCTTTGTACGGACTCACGCGGGCACCCAGGGCATGGTACTCGAGGATTGACGGGTATTTGCAGAGCATGGGCTTCACCAAGGGTGAAGCGGATCCCAACCTATATCTCATACAGGTTGGCGAGAATCCTCTTATATTGGTGTTGTATGTTGATGATCTGTTCCTCATGGGAGCAAAGAAGCTCATTGCTAGTTGCAAGAGGGATTTGTCTTCGAACTTCGAGATGAAGGACATTGGTTTGATGCATTACTTCTTGGGATTGGAGGTGTGGCAGCAGTCGAGCGAGATCTTCCTTAGACAGGGGAAGTATATAGTTGAGATATTGAGGAGGTTCGGGATGATGGATTGTAAGTCCATGACTACACCTATGATTACCAATCTGAAGAAGCTAGGGGCTTCAGATTCAGACTTGGTGGATCCCACGATGTACAAGCAGTTGATTGGTTCATTGATGCATCTGGTCAATACTAGGTTGGATATTTGCTTTGTTTTCAACACCTCGAGCCAATTCATGGTTGAGTCGAGGTAGGTGCATTGGGTAGCAACGAAACATGTGCTTAGGTACTTTCGGGGTACAGTTGGATTTGGTTTTAGATATGCCGGGGGTGATGGAGTGAGGCTGCATGGATATTCAGACTCAGATTGGGAAGGTAGTGTAGTTGATCGGAATAACACTTCTGGTGGTTGTTTCAGCTTGGGATCAACAGTGGTTTCTTGGTTCAGCAGGAAACAAAATTTTGTGGCACTTAGTTCAATAGAGGCAGAATATATGGCAGCTAATTTGGTGAGTTGTGAGGCCATTTGGCTTCGCAAGATTCTTGTAGGGTTATCTAGTCAGGTGTTGGAGCCCAGGTGATTTACTGCTACAATCAGAGTTGTGTCAAACTCTCGGAGAATCTAGTGTTTCATGATAGGTCGAAACATATCGAGATCAGATACCACTTCATCAAAGATAGGGTGCAGAAGGGAGCTATGAAGCTCCAATGCATTTACATAGATGAGAAGATTGCAGATATTCTCACCAAACCCCTAGTGAAGGGGAAGTTTGTCTACTTCAGAGACAAGCTAGGAGTGGTTGAGAATACCTTCCTTGCTAAGAGTGTTGATGTTTTTGTAGATTCGAGGAATTATTCTCACATTGGCCATGGCATTAGTCACATGGGAATCTTTGTTGGCACTCATTGCATTTTTTGTTTTGTTAAAACCTCTTTTGTATAGAGTTGGGGCTTGGAATTGTTGTTGTTGGGGCTTCACACCCACATAGAGGAATAAACAATTCTAATTTAATGTTGAGTTTAGAAGGGGTTCCTAAACTCACTCATTAGACTCCTATAAAAGGAGAGGCAATGTAGGGAGGCACCACACATCTCATTGTGACATTTTCATCTTGTCATTATGGTGTTGGCATGAGTGAGTGAGCACTCTTGCCAAGGAGATTGGGGTTGCAAATTTCAGTAGAGGAAATTTTTTACTTTGGCAAATCTAGACTAGGGTTTCTGTCTTTCTGTTTTCTGATTTTTTGCCAAGAGAGAGAGGCCGCACGTGTGAGGGAGAGACAACTGCACGTGTGATAGGAAGAAGAGAACAAGCTGCATATGTGATCCGTTTAGTCCGTACCACACTTGCGGACCGTACAGTAGGCAGAAACAATCGCACGTGTGAATTGCAGCAGCAGATTCAGTTGCAAGTGCGAGCCGTACAATCCGTACCACACGTGCGGATCAGACAAGCCATACAACAGGTGACGTCAGTATTCGTACAGGGTGACGTCAGCGGGGTATAGCAGATTTGTAAGTTGGAAGGGTTTTCTTGATCTTTTGCTGAAGTTGTAATTTGTTGAGAGTGTTGATGATTGCAGCTTAATGAGACATTCTCCGGGTCGTTCTCCTCTGGATTGAGTTGAGACAATCTGTGAGAAAGCCCATGTGATGGGTGTGTCATACTCCTCTTGATTGAGTTGAGATGACGTGTGTGGTCTCTTGTCGTGCTCCTCTGGACTGAGTTGAGATGACCTGAGATGGTCCCCTGTCGGACTCCTTTGGACTTAGTTGAGTCGACTTGAGATGGCTCTCCAGATGGTACTCCTATGGACTTAGTTGAGTTGATCTGTTGAGAGTGACGTCCTTGTGGCTGAGCA
>JZKD02S0053146.1:13759-25886 GCA_000966675.3 Picea glauca | reverse complement strand
GACGGGGGGCAAGGGGGGATGAGGCGAAGTGAAGACAGGTGGCGAAGGAGGAGGAGAAGCGGAGACAGAACGCACGGGAGGAGGAGGAGGATGATGATATATTGGGGGTGGGGAGGACGCGACCAAAGGAGGCGGTGTGTGGTGTGTTTTAGGGCAGTAGCGATTGGGAAATACGCAATTATATGGAGGAGGGGGAGGGGGAGGGGTTCTCCTGTTGTGCTTGGGGTTGGGATGGTATGGGAATGGTGGGGAGTTGGTGCGATGATGATGAAGGGGAGGAGGAGGAGGAGGTGAACTCACATGGTGCTTGGGATTGGAATTGTACGCGAATGGTGAGGGAGGGGAGTTAGTGCGATGATGAAAAGGAGGGGGAGGGGGAAGGCGAGCGGGTGGAGGTCTGATATTGTGCTTGGGATTGGAATGGTATGGTGGGGGAGGGGAATTGGGGTGATGATGAACAGGCCATTGCCCCTGAACTGCATCAATTTCTTCGGATATTGATGCTGATGATCCATGAACAAGTGCCGCACAAATGATTAGTAGAAGGAGAAGGGAAAACAAGCGCGCGCAAGAGATTTTGAAGTGCAAACCCGCCATGATGAATGGCTACAACTCTATATATTTCTTCAAACTGCCAACAACACCCTACTCATCTTTCTCTCTATCGGTTATCGGTAGTGGGAAGGATGTTGTAGTTGTGACCGAGGGCAACTTATATATAAGTTCCTCGCCTGATTTCCTCTCCCGCAACAATCATTCACCAACCGCACTCACTCTGGAGTCTCCGCTAGTCTCATCATCACCCTGGACCGCACTTCGAATTTTGGTTAAAATATTGATACGTTGCGGGAGAGGCGGCGCATCAACACAAATTCAACGAAGAAGAAGTTTAGTCAAAGTACTTTACTTTGACTGTGGGGGTGGCGAAATTTGTAGGGTTAATTTAGTGTATTTGTCAACATACGTGTCCACTAAGTTGCGTTAGAAAACCTAATCCACTTAGTATGTGATTGGATAAATGGAGTATAGCCTAACGAACGAAGCCCACTTTACACATGCTATGCCTTAAATTTTTTTATTGTGAATATTATTAATTTCCGCGTCATAAAAGTGTTAATTTAATTGAATCTTCCTACTTTTCACATATTTTAGTTTGTATATTATTTATTCACGCAATTTTAATTATTGCATAGGCGTTGTTAGTTTCCTTTTTTTAAAGTTCCTAATTACTATCAGATATTTTGCAAAATTCATTAGTTGTTTATGACAGTTGTACCTGGGTCACACTGGTTTTAGCACCTTATTTGGTGCATCAAATCACACTATATACAACATTGTAATTGTGTGACTTTTTGATACTAGACCATGCATTTGGAGTAGATTGTTTTTCCATATTTGAAAAAATAATATGATGTTTATGTTGTAGAAAATGGAGATGATATTGAACTCGATTATATTCCTCCATTCACATAGTATTCTCTTGAGGAGGTTAGAGCTGCTACGGATTACTTCAATTTTGTGAATAAAGGCTTCTAGTATTATCTTTAAGGGAAGGATGGATAACATTCATTGAACTTCAGTGAAAAGGTTTGCCAAAGTAGCTTGACTAGATGCCCAACTCTTTTGTGGTATATTCCATTCTTTGTGATAAATTATTTGGTTTTCATTTTCACATAGTTTGATGATGTATTTTGTTTTCTTTAGGATTATTTTTCATTGAGTTGTTGCTATCCTTTTTAGGGATTGATTGCATTAGTAAGAGGGTTTAATTTATTCTCTCTAAATTATTCAACCTTTTGTGTGAAGTATAATTATAAGTTTATTTGGCCATTTATTTGTTATGTAATTTTGTATGTGTATATCATGTCTTAATTTTGACTGGACTTATTTTTACCTATTATCATTATTTTAGGGGTACTACAAATGGATGGATGACATATTGTTTGATATATATACATTTATACAGATTATATATAAAATGATTATATGCTACTATGATATGTAATGATTGTATATGAGGTCTATGAGTAGGTTGAGATTCATTTTGATGTTATTGAATGTTATGGTTATGTTTATAGACTTATGATTTGACATGATGATGGTTATGTACATCATGTGTGTAAATTGTTCTATATTTCAATGTTATGGATGAATTGTGAAGTATGTGTCATAATTTTTGCATACTCGGGTTTTAATACAAAATATAAATTCCACCTCTATCTTAAAGGTTTTATGGATCTTAACCCTATGAATTTTCAATCTTAGTAATATTATGAAATACAAACAAAAGAGAAGTGGCAATAAACAAAATCTAAATACTTAAAACTCAATCATCTAGGAAATCCAAAAGAAAAAATAACAAAGTGTTTTCATAAGTTTCATCCCTCTAGGGAAATCTTATGATGCATATATTAGATCTAAAAATAATTATTTACATCTTTAAATATAGCATCAAAACATCCCTTATATTCTTCAATTACAATGTTAAATCTCTTAACATAATCACCCTTAACTTTTGTCAAATCAACATGACATATATTGTTGGAAATCATAAACCATGAAGAACATAGATGAATGAAAATCAAACATGCAATTTACAGAAGTATTGGACAACTAAAAACTTCATTCATATGCAAAATATGAAGTTCATTTACATGTTATAGCCTTATCACAAGGCTAGTACAATTCTCTAGGTCTCCAAAACCCTAACTATGGAAAAAATGAAAATTATAGCTCAACCAAGGAGATCCAACAACCAGAAATTACTCAATCAATCCCTCCAAGGCAATATGTCACCTCTTATTCTTCGTCTCTTCTCTAAATACAACCTAGGGTTTCATCTCAAGATCCTAATCTCCAAATATCCAAGAGATTAAACCCTAACCCCAAACTGCAGTACGCTCCAAGAAGATTAAGAAACCCTATTGACTCCAAGAGAGATGGAGATAACGTACATAAGCATATCTCAGAAAGAGAGAGAGAGAGAGAGAGGAAGACTAGCGCAATCCTATCGATCTCATATCTACTCAAGAATGAATAACAATAATGAGTGAGTGAAGGAATTTGTCCTTCCTCTATATATGAGAGAGATATGGGAGGCCAACAATACATATGTGGGCCTTTTCCTTTACAATTGACCTGTAATAATCATATGTAGGCGCACACATGTGGATAAATACACTCCAAGGGTGCACATCTTAATAGATGAGGCAATTTCACCACAATAAAGGATCCAAATGAAACGATACTCCATGAGGTGCAACCAAAAAAACTCCAGAATTCTCCAAATTCACCATGAATCCTCCTAATCCATGTACTAGACTAGGTCCACTTCATGATCCAACTCCAAGACTCCAAACAAGAATCCTAACTACTATATGTTATTCAGGTCCCAATTCCCTAATCCAATATGAAAAACACACCTCCTAATAAGTAGGGAATTCTCTAAGAAATAAATCATCTTCATGTGATAATCATGAAGGAAATCACCTAAGTTGTCAAGACATTTATAATGTCTCAAGGAAGAATGCCAAACAAGCACCCAAATAAGGTCAAGCGACTACTAAGTAAGCCATATCATATGCAAGTCCATCGCAGACCACCTCCCACATGTAAATCCCTCACAGACCATCTAGGGGTTGAATATACACCATGTACCCCAAATATCATGAAGTGCACCCAAATATAGTGCAAACACTTTTGGAGTAACCCCAAACATAACACTCCCTCTTTATANATGCATATATTAGATCTAAAAATAATTATTTACATCTTTAAATATAGCATCAAAACATCCCTTATATTCTTCAATTACAATGTTAAATCTCTTAACATAATCACCCTTAACTTTTGTCAAATCAACATGACATATATTGTTGGAAATCATAAACCATGAAGAACATAGATGAATGAAAATCAAACATGCAATTTACAGAAGTATTGGACAACTAAAAACTTCATTCATATGCAAAATATGAAGTTCATTTACATGTTATAGCCTTATCACAAGGCTAGTACAATTCTCTAGGTCTCCAAAACCCTAACTATGGAAAAAATGAAAATTATAGCTCAACCAAGGAGATCCAACAACCAGAAATTACTCAATCAATCCCTCCAAGGCAAGATGTCACCTCTTATTCTTCGTCTCTTCTCTAAATACAACCTAGGGTTTCATCTCAAGATCCTAATCTCCAAATCTCCAAGAGATTAAACCCTAACCCCAAACTGCAGTACGCTCCAAGAAGATTAAGAAACCATATTGACTCCAAGAGAGACGGAGATAATGTACATAAGAATATCTCAGAGAGAGAGAGAGAGAGAGAGAGAGAGAGAGAGAGAGAGAGGAAGACTAGTGCAATCCTATCGATCTCATATCTACTCAAGAATGAATAACAATAATGAGTGAGTGAAGGAATTTGTCCTTCCTCTATATATATGAGAGATATGGGAGGCCAACAATAGATATGTGGGCCTTTTCCTTTACAATTGACCTGTAATAATCATATGTAGGTGCACACATGTGGATAAATACACTCCAAGGGTGCACATCTTAATAGATGAGGCAATTTCACCACAATAAAGGATCCAAATGAAACGATACTCCATGAGGTGTGACCAAAAAAACTCCAGAATTCTCCAAATTCACCATGAATCCTCCTAATCCATGTACTAGACTAGGTCCACTTCATGATCCAACTCCAAGACTCCAAACAAGAATCCTAACTACTATATGTTATTCAGGTCCCAATTCCCTAATCCAATATGAAAAACACACCTCCTAATAAGTAGGGAATTCTCTAAGAAATAAATCATCTTCATGTGACAATCATGAAGGAAATCACCTAAGTTGTCAAGACATTTATAATGTCTCAAGGAAGAATGCCAAACAAGCACCCAAATAAGGTCAAGCGACCACTAAGTAAGCCATATCATATGCAAGTCCATCGCAGACCACCTCCCACATGTAAATCCATCACAGACCATCTAGGGGTTGAATATACACCATGTACCCCAAATATCATGAAGTGCACCCAAATATAGTGCAAACACTTTTGGAGTAACCCCAAACATAACACTCCCTCTTTATAAGGAAATGTTTTACACCAACACCTATTGACTCCCTCTACAACTCCATGAAACCTCCCACCCACAAATCTATATGTATTGTAGTCTCATAACCAACCACTATAACTTATAGATAAATTGACATCCATTTTATCACAACATCATGATCCTCTAAATAGTACTAACCACCTATGAATATGTAGAAACTTAACCATGGAACATAAGAAACTTCTAAAACTCCAATATCCTCCAGATCAATTTCAGAGGCCAAAATCAATATACACCACATCATGAGTTGTTGAGGATATCCTAAAAAGATTAGCATATCTCTAGAAACAATCAAGACACATGGATAACATCTATTAAATTCATAAAGATAGAACTCTACACAATTCAACTCCTCAATATCAAATTACCATGGTTGCATAAAAGGTAAAAACCAATGCAAAGATATAAACAATCTATCAATATGAAAATGCCTCTCACTCACCTAAAAATTCTAGCAACTGAAACAACTGGAACTAGGAAAAATCCCTCATCCTRAGAAAATCCTGAAGAAAAAGTAGTATCATGGGAAAATCCCTCTACATGAGAGAATCCAACAACATTGTCCACATAATCTATAATAGTCCCATTATCTACAAACATGGAATCAATATCAACATTATCCTCCATCAAGGTATCACACCTCTCCTCCTCTAGACAAATGGAAGAAACCAATGCAACATGAATAGCATATCTTGTAGGAGGTATACTCACACTCATTGATACCTATTTGTTCATATACTCTCCTTAGCCTCTTGCAATGTCTAAATGATCCATTTGKATCTCTTATGGGCTAGAGTAGAAGGTRAGTGCATATCKTATTSTAGCCTCACCTCATCCATACCTAAATTTTTCTCATCGTGAGTCTCGGGATTAATATTTGGAACAACCTCCTCACTCTCCTCAATCATTGAAGGAGTATCATATAAAMTACAAGATCTCACATCCTCATCAAAATTCACATATTTTTTCACTATTGTATTATTCTATGTTGGAATATATACCTTGTATGCCTYGGAAGTCTCACTATATCCAACAAAGGTACCCTTGATACGCATTGGTTCCAACTTTGTTCTCTTCTCCTTAGGCACATGACTATAAATTGGACAAACAAATACACATAAACGACATACATCTAGTTTCACATCAGTAAATTCCCATTAAATGCCTTCTTTGGTATCATTTCCTTCAATATCCTATGAGAACATATTTTTCATATATACCATAGTTTCATTAGAATCCTCAACCCAAAAACACATGGGAAAATACATGTGATGAATTAGAGACTTAGCAACCTAAACAATGGACTTGTTTTTCATATTTGCAACCCCATTTCATTGTGAGTTGTCAGGCATTATAAACTCCATGTTGATCCCTACTTCCCTACACAAAAAATCAAAATTCATGGAGGTATACTCCTCTCCATTATATGAGTGAAGTAGTTTGACCTTCCTTCCTATCTGATTTTTAACCAAGGCCTTTAATTATGTGAATTTGTTGAACACTTTATCATTACTCTTCAAAAAATAGATCTATGTCCCATGCGAGAAATCATCAATAAAATTTGAATAATACTAACTTCTTGTCAAGGAAGTGGAAGAAATATATGTCCACACAGATCGAAATGTATTAGATCAACACTCCCTCTTGATCTATTCTTGTTGTTTGGAAAAGTGGTGTTGACATTCTTACCAAGAGCACATATGTTGTAGGCACCTTCTTTCTCTATATTAACGTTTAAAAATCCCTACACTAAATTCTTCAAGATAGGAAGAACCCCATAATTAAAATGACCAAGACACTTGTTCCATAACTAACAAAACTTGGTACTACCATGCACCAAGGCACCATGCTTTGTTAAATATAATTGCAACCTGTAAACACCTCCAACACAAACCCCGTTTTCCACAACATGTGTTCGTCTTCTAAACATGAGCTCATGATATTCAAACTAGGACATACATTGAAGATATTCCTTACAGGATACAGAAAGAATATTCTTCTTCAACCGAGGAACAAAAAAAATATTGTCTAATTCAAGAGCATTACCTAAAGACATCTAAAAACAAATGTAGTCAACGCCTCTCATATGATAAGTGACATCATCACCCAGCTCCATGTTCATGCCTCCCTATTTCTCCTAAAACGTCTTGGGTAAACACTTGGCATATGTTATATGTCTCAAATATCTATTGTCCACATATATTCCAACACTAGACATAGTGTGAAAGGACAAGCAAGAGGCAAAAGCCATAGCCATCCTGGAAAATCTACAATATGAAGAAGAAACAACCCTTCCAAGGTTCAAGGTGATTCTCTCAATCAACCTAGGGTATCACACCCCAAAAATTAAAACAAGTTTAATTCCTCTACTAAGTAACCTTCAGCTGAAATACAACTCCCTCTTATACCTAGAGTGATCTAAGCGACAAAATCTCTAATACCATGCTGAAATTTATACATATTATGGTTTTAATGAAAAACAAAAATTTCAGCTCTATCCTATAGGTTTCTCAAATATTAACCCTATGAGTTTTTATTCTTAGGGTTTTTATAAAATTCAAACAAAACAACTACGGTAGAAAACAAATTTTCAATACTAACAACCTCAATCATCTAGGAAATCCAAGAGAAAAAATACCAAAATGTTCTAATAAGTTTCAACCCTCTAGGGAAATATTATCATGCATAAAACAAATTTAAAAATAAGTATTTCTAGTAGTAAATACAACAACAAAACGACCCATATATTCTTCAATTACATTGTTAAATCACTTAACATAATCGCATTTAACTTATTTCAAATCAGGAGACACATATAGCTAGAAATTGCAAACCATGAAGCATATAGATGATTGAAAATCAAATATGTAATTTACATAAGTATTGGACTACTAGAAACTTCATTAATGTGGAAAAGATGAATTTCATGTATATACCACATCCTTATCACAAGATTAGTAAAATCCTTTAGCTCTCCAAAATCGTAGTTAGGGAAAACAATGAAAACCCTAGCTCAACCAAGGAGATCCAAAGTGTATGAATCACTCGAGAAAGACCTCCAAATCAAGACATATCCTCTTCTTATTCTTTCTTCAATTAAAATGTAGGGTTTTATCTAAAAACCCTAATTTCAAAATCTCCAAGGGATGAAACCCAGGTGACTCCAAGAGAGAAAGATATAAAGTACATAAGAAGATCCAAGAGAGAAAGGAAAACTAGTCTTCTCCTCCTGATCACATATCTACACAAGAATGAACTACAATGATGAGTGAGTGAAGGAATCTCTCATTCCCCTATATATATGATAGTTAAGGGAGTCTAACTATACATATGTGGGCCTATGTCCTTACAAGCAACCTACAATAATCATGTAGAGTGCTACACTCCAAGGATACACATCTCAAGCTTTGAGTTGATGTTATCCACAAGAAAGGAAACTCCATGAGGTGTGTCCAACACTCCTCCTACAAGCCTCTAACGGCTCAATGTAATGTACCTAGGGAAGTACCTAAGGTGATAATGAATGTAATATGGCCATAATAATAGAATAGGTCCACTATGTAATTAAAAGGAAAGAATATAATAATAAGAGGTAGTTGGCATAACACCCCTAGGAATACTCATGACAATGTATAAATATACATGAGTATCATTGCATTGGATGTGTTGAATTGTATTTTCTTGTAGCAAGAATGGGTTGTGGAGTGATTCCTTCCATAAGGAGTATTTGATGGTGTTACCCTACCTTAATGGTTCTCTCTATATTCTTGTGTTTTTCATGGCTAATGTCTTTGGTATATTGGATGTTATAGTGTTTATTTATGAATTTTTATGGTGGATTATCTCTTATATATTTGGAGTTTATTATGTACTCAATATATCTAAAAATAAAGAATAGAAATCAACTGGAATATAATAGATTCACATAATAGATAACAAAATATTGAACACAATAATGTAGAGAAAACCCTTGAGTTAGGGTAACACCATATTATTCCTTATGGAAGGAAAACACTCCTCAAGAAATGCTTGTTAAAATTACAATATTCTTCACAATGTCTCCATTAAAATTGTTTCTACTTATTTGCAGTTGTATCTACCTTATTAKAACATTCTAGAGAAGGAACATTCTAGTAGGTGGAATCTTCTAGTAAGCCTTCTTACATTCAATACATTCACACTATTACATGGGCCTTATTTACTAGAAATGGCCTCCATACATAAAAATACATAACCACATATCTATTATTATTCCAATTGGCTACCTCCCTAGGTACCCCATATTATCGCCTAGGTATACTACATTCCATCCCCCTTCACATGTTTTTTCCTCGAAACATGGGAATAAATCATACAATATAATTGGTTAAAACATTAACTCTTATATCTTTGAAGTTTTACTACACTCTATTAATCCTCCTAATCCATGTACTCCACTAGGTCCACTCCCCTTGCATGAATACTATCACCACCCAAACATACCTGAGCCAACTTCAATACTCCATACATGAATCCAAGATACCATGTGTTTTTTAGGACCCAATCCCTCCTTCATGATGAATCATTATTCTCATGCTAATTAGTGCTTTCTCTAAGAAATAAACCATATCGACATGGCCATCATGATCGATGTCACCCAAGCTACAAAGAGATTTTTAGTGCTTAAGGGAATAATGCCAATAAAGAACCCAACTGACATATGGGTAAAGGTTGTATAAAGGTGTGACATGTGTACTATTGGGAAAGGTTGGGGAGTAGAATTCCTATCCATGCCTACTAGAAACTCCATCTATGTAATGGGTTGAAGAATTATTTTTCTCACCTAGTAGGTTACATGTTTTCATGAGGGTAGGTTGCAGATTCAGTCAATCACAAGGTTTAGTTGAGGGGCACATTATAAGGATGTAGTCCTTATTCCTTAGTAACCATGACTCACTCACTAATGAATGAATGGGATAGATTTAACAAAGTCCCTCTCATGTTACATCATTTCCCTCTCCATGTAAATATGTTTACTAGAAAGGTTGGAGTAAACACATCCTCACCATTGGTACAAGTTGAGAAGGGTTGGAATGATCATTGAATCACCCTTAATATAGATATTCGTCAATATTTAGTATTCTAAGAGAAAGTATCATTTACATGCATGGAATTTAGAAATGGTATTCTTAAATAATGAAAGTACATTCATGAAAGTATTGTTCATATAGGTAGAATGCACCCATTAAAATAGTTTAGTATTTTAAGAGAAAGTATTATTTACATGCATGGAATTTAGAAATAGTATTCTTAAATAATGAAAGTACATTCATGAAAGTATTGTTCATATAGGTAGAATGCACCCATTAAAATAGGAGGAACATTAATGGGTAAAATATACTTGATTTCATTGTGTAATTCGAAAATGGAAAATATGCACTAGGAAAATGTAAATAATATGAATCACTCACTTTCTATTTAAAAGGATTTAATTTCGTTTAAAGGATAATAGTATGTTCACACACCCACATGTGAGAAAATAGAGAGAACGGAAAAGTGATTAAAGAATGGCTGAGGAATAGTTAGGATAGGGTGAGTAATAAGCATATTAAGTAATTAAAAACTAGGGAATTTTGCATGAAGGAGACATGTAGTTGGGTGAATAAATGGCATATTACGAAATTAAAATTTAAAAATTAGGAAGTATTCATGAAGAGGCATGTGGATTTTTTCACAATTATATAAATAAGAGGGATCTTGGCCATGAGGGGCATCTTTTATGCACCAGGTTAGTGCAATATAATGATGGTCTCTCTTGACACATTAGCGGAAATGAAAACATGGAAAACAATCATTTGTTAACTTGGAGGGATTATTCAAGGTACTTATACAATGAATTTGAATATGGTTTAAAATTATGAAATGTAGGAAATTGAATTAGCTTTCCAAATATATAATTTTTATTTACAGTATTTGTGAATAACTATGTGAAACTTGAGTTTTTATAACATTGGCATGTTATTTTTCAAGAAAAAAATAATATGTCTCTGTTAGTGCAAGTGTTGAGTACCTTAATGAAAAAAAAATCTTAAAAATAATTGTACAATTCTAGAGAAACCATTCTTCTAGTGGAGGGTATTTTTTCAAAATTTATAATTTTAATTCTATATCTTTTTAAAATTATGAAAGTCAATATATCCTTGAAATTAAAACACCTTGTGTTAGTTCGGGGTCTTAGCATTATGAAAGTTTTTTACTTTTTATTTAGATTGTAGATCTTAGTCTCTTCTAGTGTGGCGTATAACTTATTTAAAAAATGGTTAAGATGATAAAATGTTATAAAATAAATAAAACAGGTAGGTATATTATAATTATGATATATGTCAAGACAAAAATAGATTAAAAATAGTAAACACTATCAATTAAAAAAATATTCAAATATTTGGAATCTCCACAGTCAACTATCTATGTCTATAGTTTCATCGACAATAGATTTGTGTATCCTAGAGAAAAATAATGTCACAAATAGATATATTGAGAGGTATTCATAAAAATGGGTGTTTCAATGTATTTGCAGAAAAAAACTAATAGTTTTTTCATCCCAAACCTAAATTTGAGGCAACCAACTAAGCAAACATGTATGCCAGAGTTTTCATTCCTACCCAAAAAAAATTGAAATGCAAGGAACGTGCACGTTCTTCTAAAAGTGTGCACACACTCTTAATAATGCACATGCATTCTTAGAAAATGTGCACATTCTTATTCCTAAGTTTCCATTTTCCTCCCTCTCTCTCTGTTTCTCCCCCCCCCTATATTTGAGCTTCCCTCGTTCCCTCTCTCTTTCCCTCTATCCCCATATATCTCTATAATTCATTTTCTCTCACTTTCTCCCTCTCTCTCTCCCTCTTTCTTACTTTATCTCTCCCCCTCATTTGCTCCTCTCTCCTTATCTCCTTGTTTTCCTCTATCTATCTCCCCTACTCCCCCCTTCTCTCTCTACCTCTCTCCCCTTCAATCTCTCTCCCTCCTACCTATA
>JZKD02S0053146.1:0-13749 GCA_000966675.3 Picea glauca | reverse complement strand
TTCTCCTAAGACTATCCTAAGGTTAATTTAGACTAAGCTATCTTGTATGTAAAGATGTCAATGTACAAGTCCTTCAACTTATTAGTGTATGATAGTAGATTATTATTTTTAACAAACTTAAGGGAGATGAATCACCTATATATTATTACTTTGGAAAGATGATCCCCTCAAGATGACTGAAATCAGGGCTCGGTTTAGCCATAATGAGGCTTTCTCCTATGAAAGGAGACTTAAAGAATGAAAACCATTTAATCTAAATGCAAATGAAAATTAATCCTAAAATGCAAGTGAACAAAAAATAAAACCTATCTTGAGTAAGAAAATGATAGTATTACTCTTAATCAAGAGCAGAGTATTTGCTAAGAAGGGGAAAAGACTGTGATTGAACCTAGGATTGAGTTTTACTTGTAAACTCTCAAAGTAGTTTGACAACATACAAGTTGTTGAAACATATATACAATGGAACAATATTAATAAATATTTATTAAAATAATTTATTACATATACCCAAATCCAATCATGTGAATGAATCCATTGTAATATTTACATCAAACTAAGAAAATAGTTCCTTTAACTCAACATAAAATAATGCAAGACAAGGTTGTGATTAGCCAATAAATAGTTTTCAGTGATCACTAGCAAGTCTCCGTGAATTCATTATCAATTATGGTCTAAATGCTATTCAATTTTTCAAAAGATAGCTTTAAACAAAAAAAAACAAGTGTAATTAACAATAGTGTTAATAACACTTATAATTATACTAATGGGAACATAATTTAAACCAAAATGAAAACAATCATCAAAGAAATAATATTAAGTCTGCAAATCAAATACAACAATGCAAATAAATGAAAACTTATTATCATTACCTCCAAATGTTGTTATATAGTCCTCTGATTCCTCAACTCCTTTAAGAAGAAGCTTTACAATAGTGTAAATTCCTCTCCTCTGAGATATCAAAACTCTACTTATTTTACAGAAAATATATCTATCTTACAATAGTGTCATTGAAAGTCTCTTCCTGTAGAATTTTCCCTCTCAAGTTTCATATCTGCAACCTCCTCAACTTATTTTCTGATATCTTTATGTAATTACATTTTTTCTCCACCCCTAGTTCGAATCCTCCATTCACCCAAAAAAATGGATCCCTATTATGAATTATCTACAAAATTAAAATGGCAAAATGCGAAATATGAATATAACATGTTCGGAAAACCCATGATATCTTCCAAACAAATCATTTTTTTGTGAAATCCTACATAGGTAAGATAAATCATCCTCTTTTTCATATGGGTTTTCATCTATTTGGATATGTTCATCATCGTTTGGAAGGAAATGAATCTGGAAAAGTGACTCTTAAAAATTGGTAGTAACAACAATTCTGAAACATTTTGTTTGAATATGATAGGATATCTCCCAAATGATTGATTTTCTAAGGAAACGACCCAAAGGAGAAGTAAAACATCCCATTTTGGAAGTGGGGTTTTACCCATTTGGTGAATTTCGTTTATGATTGTTTTGAAAGGGATCTGTAAAATTGTCTTCTAAAAATTGACGTAATTTCCAATTTGTCAAAACAAATTAACAAATTCGAATTCAACTTAATAAATTAATAATAATATCCATGTAGTTCCTTGATTCCTATAAACATAAGCTAGCAATGAAATAATTTGGAAATGAATAAGCAATAACCAATCTTCTTGGCCAAAGAAAATATTCCAAACCAATTCACAAAAAACTAATTTTAGTTGCAAATTCGTTGCCTTCACTTTTGCTAATTTTTTGGGATATTAAATATCCAAATTTGATTGAATTAAACATGTCATATTTTTCTCCATGCAAATATCTTTCCAACGAGTGCTTATTTGCCTTATTTCATTGAGTAAAACTCAAGATATCACTTGTCAAAGTTGAGTCATCAAAACTAATTTAATTATGTTTTGTTTATACAAATTTCTGGGCAATTTTATTAATTTTAAATACACAGATATATATAGATACACTAATTGCATTTACAATTAAAAAAATAAAATTATATCAAATTTAACCTTATTAACTAATAATTAATTAGTAAAAATTAAATAAAATAAAAAAAACTTGTCTACATATAGCATTAATTTTATTTACAATTTATACGAAACATAAAAAAATTATATATTTTATCCCAGACTATGAAAATTGACCAAAATGTTAACCAAGGATATCTTTCAAATCATAAGTCAGAATAAGGAGAAATTTGAATCGTTGGAATGCTGGCAACAAAACAAAAGCAATGAAGATGTCAAAACTAAAATCAAATCAAAATGAAAATCTCTCAAAAGAAACCAAACCAAAACAATCTAGAAAGTTATATTAACAAAATTTATATGAAGGGACCCATAATAATTTCAAACATTATGGGGGGGTTGTGGCCACAACAATTGACAACAAGCTGGGAGAACCAGTTATCTCTAGTTTTTAGATAATAGGTCTAAATTTATCTAAAGTCAAGAAGATAAGTTTCACAATATTCCCATCAATTATTCCACTTTCCATGGGTCCCACATGATATGGATCAAGTGGTATAGACTCTAAAGTAGTACTCGGAATCAACCTAGTCCATGAATCCAACATAAGGAAATGTAATGTTTTAATTTCCCTTCTAGTATTGAATAGAAATGATAGAGCTAGGGAGTTCTAGGATTACTATACATATATTAAAGTTACCTCTCTTTTCCGACATTGTTTTGTTGCCATCATGCATGTTTAGTACCCCATAAGGTTTGCATACACTTCCCACACCTTATGGTTCTTTCAACTATCTTATTCCCAACCTTTTGATATATTTAATTGTGAATTGTGTTTACACAATTCAATGAATAGAGTGGGGTGGTACATGAGGTGTTTTTATTTAAGAAAACATATGTGATACTTGATAAATATAACCCCAATATTTTCTCGCATCTACCAATATAGAATATTTTATTATAATATGGAAGGGATAGGGAGGGATTCAAGCATTTGACTAAAATCAACTCTTTCCTTTAAAATATGAACCATACTACTTAGAAAAAATCTCACAGTGTATGGGAAAGGGAACTTCATAAGAATAGACATTTAGATAAATGAAAACCCATTTAAATAAGAGACTATATATTTCCTAGTTACCAATCGATGTCATGTGGAAAAGATCCCAAATAAAATCAAATCCAAACTAATAATAAAGAAAATTCGATCAAATCCAAGAAAATCAAACTCTAAGACAAAAGTGAAATCAAAACACTAATTAAACTATACAAACTTCAAAAACAAAACTATAAACTTAAAAGAAAAGACAACCTAATAAGCCATGAGTATATGAAACACAATCAAGACAAAAATAAGACAGAAATATCTCAACATAAGAAAATAAAATGACATGCATGTTTTCATTTATGTTGAAATTTTGATTGATAATGTATTGAATGATTTGAAATGGCTCAAGCTTTTGTTGTAAAATAAAATTCAAAATAAAAGGATGTTGTGATTGAAAATCTACTCATACATATTTTACCAAAGTATTGTCCTCTGTAACATTCCGCTCTTGCGCGCACTGAGAGAACTTATTCTTTGAGGACACTTGCTTGCAAGTGATCCGGATTATTATACTATTGGCCATTTGATTATGATTATGAGGCATTATGGATGCAATGATATGTTATTTTTTGTATTTATGTAGACAGGTGCTATTGACTGGGTTCTCCTGAATGTGCAGGACTTAGACCTCGGGGATGCAGAGGCATCGATGAAACCCCTTGGACTTCAGATTGAGTTAGGGAGTGGACTATTGGGGTTTGATTGTTGTTCATATTACATATGCACATCTGATTAGATGTATGATGATTGATTTTATTTATGACATGTTTCGTTGATGTTGCAGGCTGATGATAGCTTGCTGACGAGACTCACATGTGGAGTAGAGGGGTCACGCTCGATAACCAGAGACTTTGAGGGAGAGGTGTGGATATCATCCCTACCACATCCTACTAGCACTCTCGTCATGGCTTGATCTATAGGTTAACGATTAATTAGTTCGAGAAGACCCATGATGTTGTGAGGGAAGAGTGCGATAGTCGCTCACGATGACTCTAAGGGGTGCGCAATAAGAGAGGGGCCTTATTCCTTAGAGACCCTTAGTCTTCCACAAGATCACCTGGCAGAGTATTGACTACAGGGGTTTTTGATGTCTACCAATTTAGTCAAGAGGCGAGTGGCACCCTTAGAGCACGTAGTGCGTCCTGAAGGGCACGTCGTGCAAAAAAAACAAAAAGAGGCTAGTGACACCCTTAGCGCACGTAGTGCATCCTGAAGGGCACGTCGCGCAAGGGAAACAAAATGAGGCAAGTGGGACCCTTGGAGAGCCTAGTGTGTCCTGAAGGGCACACCACGTTGTTAACTAATAAGAGAATAAACCTAGACGGCCTTAGAACAAATGATGTGATAAGTAAGATTTAAAAACAATTTCCCTAATAAAAATGTCACCCAACCTAGGAAATTAAAATCTAGGTCTAAGTGATTCTTGTGATAGAAAATAAATAAATAATAATCATAATTAAACATGTGGCGAGAAGGGGGTAAGAAATTCAATTATATTGAGGGATTAAAATTTTAAAGGGGAATTGATTGTTTTTCTACATATGTTAATTAACATTTATTAATTAAAAAGAAAAAGGGGTAAAAGGTGATTTTTCTACACTTGCTAATAAAAAGGGGAAACACAAATAAAAAGGGAAGGGTAAGGAAAAATCTGACTATCTGACATAGTAAGGAATGTTTCCTTAATAACCTTCTTAAATTGAACTCAACTAGGAATTTAGTAAGGGCATAATGTGAAAGGGAATATGGGGACACCAAGGAGCAATTTTAGGAATGATTTTTGGTGGTGAGAGAAATAGGAATAATTAAATGATTAATGAAATTAATTTTTTGGTGCAACTAGGGGGATGGGTGACATGTGTACGGGGGAGATTTTTCTGAATTAATTTAATGAAAAACAAATTAAATGGAAATTTGGGAAATAAATCACTTAGAAAATCTATAAAATGGATGATGGAGGAGGAGTATGGACCTATTATTTTATGCGTAACATTACGCTACAAAATTTTTATCTTGAATGTCTTATCTTGTGGGAGTGAGGATACCCATCTCGGTGATGAGTGGTAGCTTAGCCTTGCGAGGCGAGCTGGGAGCTAGTTGATCTTTGGTATAGTGTGTGTGGCCCCTTTGC
The DNA here is from genome assembly GCA_000966675.3 of Picea glauca. Taxonomy (NCBI): domain Eukaryota; kingdom Viridiplantae; phylum Streptophyta; class Pinopsida; order Pinales; family Pinaceae; genus Picea; species Picea glauca. The sequence continues at coordinate 8,504 of JZKD02S0053146.1, read as the reverse complement.
GGCTTGAGGGGATAAGGGGGAAGAAGATTACCCCTAGCGTTGGCTGGGAGGTACCAGTGAAGTCACATCAGTCAGCAAGTGGGAGCAAGACAGAGCACACATGGGACAACGACTCGGAGTTGTCACCTTGGGCTACGGTATGCATGCTTTTATTTAGAATGGTAGATTAATATTTTACAGGCGTTTCCATTACTGTACTTCTATTGTGAAAAAAAAATGTGTTTTACTTATCATTTTTAATCAAGAACTTAAAGTCATCATAGATTTATGCTCGCTGCATTGAATGGATTTCCTTAGCAACCGATCCCTAATCGCTATGATAGTTCTATTTTGTTTTATTGATTACTATGAAGAGATTGTACTTTATTTTTGGTCCTCATCCCTAGATCATCAGTCCATGCCTGAGCAGTCGGCCAGGAGCCAAATCAACGATCGTCACTTCAGTGCATAGCGACCTATAGATTCTAATGAACTGCTTTTATGTACGTGGATGATGAGCGAAGGATGTTTTTGCCCAACAGTCTACCCCTGTTGATTATTCCTAGTTGAATGATTGTCTTGCGACCTCTTGCAATTAAATACCTCTTCATACTGTTTATATTTTCTCTCTGTGATCAACTCAATACCTTTTGCATTGTTAGATCGCCTATGCATTTTGGAGGGTATTTATTCTCTGCTATTTTCTTATCAGATCCTAGTTCTTGAATGGAAGAATCTCAACGTTTTCGTATTGAATGACTATGTTTCCTTTTAAATTAATGTGATTGTGATTAACTCATTATTTGATAGTTACCCTTTGTTTGACAATGTTGTTTTTAGCTATTGGTGATTGCAATTGAATTTTTTGACAACAAATGATTATTGACAATGCTCTTTTTACCTATTATTGATTGTGAATTGAGTAAAGCCGTTTACTTTTGATTGCGAATTTATATAGCCACCTACAGGTTCACTGTGAATTTTTATAGTGATTTCAAATGAGGATTTATGTTTTGACTGCGCTTTTATGATCATGAAGGTCCGCGTTATATTGTATGTGTTTTTAATGTATGATGGGTACTGGGTATGTTGATGTATGTGTTTTCTTTCTAAAACTCAGTGCAAACCTTACCTCGATTGGGAAACGAATTTACCCATTATCAAACGTATTTTCTTATGATAAACTCAACGCATTCTTACCTTGATTGGGAAATGTTTCTACCTCTGCAATTTCACCTTTTTTTATGCCAACTTATCGTATAATTGCTCTGCGTATTCACCTATCCTTGTGCCATCAATAGCTCTTCGCATTGAATAATGAGACCACGAGTTTACCTGAAAGTGGTGACTTACATTGATTACATTGCCAGCCTTTTATACAGTCTAGACAACGTTAATGATACGTATTGATTTACACAACAACATCTGGTGTTAATGGGCAACAACCTTTTTTTTTAAGTAAATAGTGACCCCACGAACTTCATGGAGAGAAAATCGTGCATTTGACAGAGTTTCCTTATTTAATGAGAAACAAATTTATTTTCATTTGATGCTGTGAATGAGAGAGATTGGTTGCTATGTTTTGACTATGTAAGTGGTTGGGTAATTTATTACTTTGTATGAGTGTTAGTAGCAACGTTTTCATACACCTCTTATGACTGCAAATTTGATCCTTCAGAGAATGATTGATGGTTGACAACGTTTTTATGGTGTATGGTTGCAACCTTAATACCTTTGACAACGAAGTTAGTAACATTTGCATTGTATATATCTGACAACTAAGTTAATAAATTTGTGTTTAACCTGTCACCGTGCTTATTAATATTAATAATTGTTGTGTGTATATTGATGGGGAGTTTAATAATAATTATGTTAAAGCAATTTCAATCTATCTTTGCATTTAAACCACTCATAATTTTAGCTCAGTGATTCACAACTGTTAGACAACTATTCTTCATTCCGACAACAAATAAATGTTGATAGCGATTTACTGTTTGGTAGCATTTACAATGAACAACCATTTGTGAACGATTTATCCACGATGAGAGTATTTTTATCCTTTATAGTTGCCAACAAATTTATTTATGATTTAGTGGATATGTTTGGTTAGCTAACTCACACCTTAAATACAATGACTGCATTGTTTTACTATTTGGAGTTCCATAGAATGAAATTGTATTAGATTGTTTTCAGTTTAAAAAGGTCTTCATTATATGGCAAAGTTAGTTTACTTACTACATAGATTATACTTGTTCCATAGATTATAAATTGTAATTGTTCTTAGTTGGCGATTTATACCCTTAGTACATTGATTGGACAACGATAAGAATGATAGGGTTGGAGGAGTTAACTAAGGCTTACCAGAAGTCATATGTTAGGGTTTTCGATTGCAGTGAGACCTTGGTAATAATATCTTATTTAATTAATAATTGAATTCAGAAGTGAGAGAGAGGATTTTATTGCTTCATGTTATTGTAGAATCGATTCTTGGGAATATTCTTAAGATGGCGTTTCGCATATTTTAATTGATGTATTTTTTCATTAGACCTTGTGCGCCAGGAATTTAGCATGTGGTATGATTGTTATAGTCGTTAGTTTCCCTTGCATCTTGTTGACTTGTCATTTTGGTGCTTGGGTTGTTTCTCGTCTTGTGGTTGACAGTTATTTCGATCTTATAGCACGTTTAATATTCTTGGGTTTGGTCTAGTATGTCATGTTTCTCTTGGGTTACTATTACGCCTATCATCGTGTGACGACATGATTCCTGATTAGGGGATCATTGCACGCCTTATTGAATAGAGGAGACCGATAACTTGGCCAGAGTCTGTGCTACCCGTTGCGAGCGTTTTCTCATTGTAGTTTGTTGTTGGTGTTTGGGATGTAATGCCTTCATGCGTTGGGTTTGTATGCCATAGAGGCTCTAGTTATAGTTGTCGGGACCATTGTGTCGGGATGGTGGATGTTATCCTTAGCTTGTAATCATTGTTGTGTTGTGTGTTCAGCGGGTAGTCTTTTCTATCTTCTTGATTTACGCATGTTTCTCCCAATTGGTCGTTGTGCAGTGCATTGATTCGTTGTGGTATGTTTCATGATCTATGTGTGTGTGTTCATGATCAAGTTGTGTGGCTCAAATTTGTCATTTTTTCCTTCTTTCCTAAAAACAAAAAAAATATTTCACTTTTTTCTTTGCTTCCAGTCGTAACGATTGAGATTGTTACATATGGTATCAAAGCGGGTTCAACCCACAACTTGGGAACACTATGGCTTTCGTTGATATGATATTTGATTNCCAGAGTGATTAGAGAAACCCAACTGGCAAAAACTTCCAGACTTGTCAAAGCAGATGAAGGACCCCCGCAAAAACCTGGATTTAGCGATGTCAAGCTTCGTTGATTGTGCATTATTGCCATTTGATGTTGGCCACACCAATCGCGTTGTGAATGGCATCATTCGTGTTGTTTCTTAAAGAAAACGATTGGTGACTTCTGCTGCTAGTCATGGCCGTGGCTAAGGCGTGCGTTTTTATCAGCAAAGATCCAGTGTTGTTTCAGCATAGTTTCCAGCACTGTGTTTCATCCCAGCGCTGTGTTTCAGCATATGTATCAACACTGTGTTTCAACAACTATTCCAGCCCTGTGTTTCAACATATGTAACATTACTGTGTTTCAGTTGTTACAACACTGTGTTTCAGCATAAGTTCCAGCTCTGTTTCAGCATCATGTTTCTGCATCTGTGATTCAGCTTCTGTGTTCCAGCATTTGTGTTCCAACACCTGTGTTCCAGCATTTGTGTTCCAGCATCTGTGTTCCAGTATTTGTGTTTCAGCATCTGTGTTCCAGCATTTGTGTTTCAGCATCTGTGTTCCAGCATTTGTGTTCCAGCATCTGTGTTCTAGCTTCTATGTTCCATCATTTTTGTTCCAGCACCTGTGTTCCAGCATCTGTGTTCTAGCTTCTATGTTCCAGCATCTCTTGTGCGTGCTCCATAACCAACCGATTGCCATCAATGACAACCTTGACCGTTTGCGTCATCTCTGCTATAGCCATATTTCTAACATTGGCTGAAGTGGTCTTTTCAGTGGATGTCTAAGGCACTGATCAGTTGTTTGGACACAGATGAGGCCAGGGCATCGACACCCCCTCATGGTCCACCACAAGCTCCGATTGGTACTGGTAGCATTCACTGTGAACTCAAGAAGGTCAAATTTCCCAAGTTCTTTGGTGCCCCGAATGATGCAGCTATCGAGGCATGGTTGGAGAATATGGTGATGTGCTTTGCACTTCACAACTATACCTCCAACATGAAGTTATGCATGGCAGTATTTCAACTTAAGGGGAGCACTCTTCTATGGTGGAAGACACTCCTGCCACATTTGAACATGGTCATCAAAGACGTGTCATGGGAAGTGTTCGAGGAATGGTTCCGAGAGAGGTACCTATTAGAGGAATTCATTGAGGGTCATCTCAACAAGTTCAATGCCTTGAGATAGAGAGACCATACGATGCTCGAGTACGAGGCCCATTTTATGGAGTTTCTTTGGTATACTCTGCATATTAATATTGAGAAAATTAAGGTCAGCAGGTTCTTGTTCAGCCTTAATGTTAGCATACATGCAAAGGTTAGGATTCTGATGCCTCATACCTTACATGATGTAGTCCAGAAGGCCCTCATAGAAGAGAAGGATCTTATTAGCGGGGGTCAAGGAAGGACTCCAGAAAGACTAGCAGAGCAAGTGTCATCTGGTGCACAACAGCATCATACACTAGCCAGACATACACCAAGATATTGTGGCTTCTAAAGAGAATCCACTTTCACTACACCTCGGTGACTAGTGCCTCAACAACAGGCTCCTTATCAAGGACCATATCATCAACAGTAGAATTGACCGCAACTGCAACAGTTTAGGCCTATTCAATAGACCAGACCAGGATTCCAGGTCGGTGGACCATCAGATTCTACTTTGGGTACCAAGAGTATTGGACCAAAGAAAGGGTGTTGGACATGTGGGGAGATACACTACCAGCGCGACTAGCCAGTGGAGAGGACTAGAGTGTTTGGATCAGTTGGAACCACTACCGTGGGATATTTTGGCAAGGCCCATCAGGTTAATGCAACAGTGAATAACCACCAGGCAGATCACCAATTGACTGTGCTCGAGACGTCAGGTACCGTCGCTGACCAGACCCTTAGTATTTTGATAGATCCCAGTGCTACTGAGAGTTTCATTTATGGTGCAACGCTGAAAAGGATTAAGGTAAAGGCAGTCGAACATGATGAGTTATCTTTGTAGAAATGGCTTCGAGAACCAAAAAAAAGGTTGGAGGGAAGGTTACAAGTTGTACCCTTAACCTGGGAGAGTTTGTCACCAAGGACAACCTGTATGTCACGATCTTAGAATCTTATGATGTCGTGATCGGTATGGATTGGTTGGAATCGCATGAGGCGATACTCAACTGTAAGATGAAACGGTTGAGCTTGGTCAATGATGAGGAATAAAGATACATGATTGTAGGTTGGAACTAGGGAGTTTATCTAAGGTTCATCTCTTTCGTGTAGCTATGGAAGAGCATGCGCAAGGGGTGTAAGATTTATGCAATCCTTGCATTAAAAAAAAGGGAGTAGTAGAAGGTCTAGAACACCTTCCAGTGGTGAAAGAGTTTGCAGACATCTTCCCGGAGGAGTTACCTGGGATGCTGCCAGAGAGGGAATTAGAGTTTTCCATAGACGTAAAAATGGGGACTAAACCGATAGCTAGAATGCCTTATTGGATGTCGACCTCGGAGTTATAGGAGTTGAGAATGAAATTGAAGGAGTTGTTGGATGTGGGACTTATACGTCCAAGTGTGTCATCGTGGGGTGTGCCTATTATTTTCATACAAAATAAGGATGGGTCATGGAGACTCTGCATTGACTATCGTCAATTGAAGAAGGCAACGATCAAGAATCAATATCCATTGCCAAAGATTGATTATATGTTTGATAATATGAAGAGTGCGATGGTGTTTTCCAAGATCGACTTGAGATCAGGGTATCACCAGTTATGGATCAAGGAGGATGACATACCTAAGACTGCCTTAAAGACAAGGTTTGGACATTACGAGTTTACTTTTTTACCATTTGGACTAACGAACACCCCACGGGTATTTATGATTTTGATGAATGGGGTGTTCCACGAGTACTTCGACAAGTTCATCCAAGTATTCATTAACGATATTTTTATTTACTCTCAGATAATGGGGGAGCATGATGAGCACTTGCGCTTGGTACTATAGTTTCTACAAGAGAACAAATTGTATGGGAAATTGTCTAAATGCTCATTTTATCAATCGAATATTCACTATTTAGGGCATGTCATCTCTATCAAAAGTATCATCATGGATCCAATAAAGGTTGAGGCTATTATGGAATGCCCTGTGATGATGAATGTCCTGAAAGTGCGTAGCTCCATGGGTTTAGAAGGATACTATTGACGGTTCGTCGAGGGATTTTTGAAGATAGCATATCTGATAACGGAATTGCAGAAGAAGAAAAAGAAGTTTGTTTGGACTGAGAAATGCGTGGAGGCATTTCAGAGGCTCAAGGAGCTGTTGAAAAAAACAACGATACTAAGAGTCCCTGACATGGATGCAAACTTATTGGTATGCACTGACGCATCCAAGGAAGGCTTAGGCAGAGTCTTGATGCAAGACAGTCCAGTGATCGCTTACATCTCGAGGAAATTAAGAAGGCATGAGGAGAACTATGCGACACAATATTTGGATTTGTTAGACATTGTTTATGCCTTGAGAGTTTGGAGACACTACTTTATTGGACGAAAATGTGAACTAAAAATAGACCAATGTGGAACACAACACATATTTACGCAAATATACCTGAACGTGCGACAACGTCGTTGGTCGGAATTGCTTAGAGAGTATGATTTCGATATTTCTTAAATAAAAGGAACAATGAACCGAGTGGTAGATGCATTGATTCAGAGACCATGCATCTTTTTGATGTTTCCTTTTCAAACGAATCTACATGAAAATATTCTAACTTTACAGTGCGACAATGACTGGTACAAAGAGGTCAAGTATTTTATCGGACAAAACACAATGATGGTACCAAGATTTGAAGGATTTACGTTGGCCGATGATTGACTATGGAGATTCAAAAATCAAATTTACGTACCACCGAACGATGAGTTGAGGATTTTGATCCTAAATGAGGCTCACAGAGCAGTGTACATGGCTCACTCGGGGGTCACGAAGATGAGGGAGGACCTTAAACCCTTATTCTTCTGGAAAGTAATGAAGGTAGACATAGTCAACTATGTGGCTAGATGTCTAGAATGTCAGCAGGTAAATGCTGAACATAGACATCCAACATGATTACTACAACCACATGCTATTCCAGAATCGAAATGGGAGGTCATTTTGATGGATTTCATTATTGGATTTCCACTGATGACAAGGAGACACGACTCTATTTTTTTGGTAGTTGACACTCTGACGAAGAGTGATCATTTTATCCCTATGCATACGACGTATCAGGAACCTAACATAGCTAGAGTTTTCATCAGTGAGATTGTGAGGTTGCATGGCGTACCTAAGAGGATTATATCTGATCAATGATCGATGTTTACTGGATGATTTTAGATTAGTTTCCAAGAGGCCTTGGGGACCCAACTTAAATTTAGTACTGTGTTTCACCCGGAGACTGACGGGAAGACCAGACAAACAAACAAAATCTTGGAAGACATGTTGCGCATGTACGTGATAGACCAACAAAAGCATTGGGAAAAATTCTTGCCACTGGTAGAATTCGTTTACAACAACAATTACCAAAGCACCATTAAGATGGCGCCTTTCGAGTTTCTTTATGGATGATTGTGTCAGACACCTTTGAGTTGGGATAGGTTTGAGGATAGGGTCCTTGTGCGACCAGAAGCGAAACAAAAAATGGAATATCAAATGCAAGCAATAAGACAAAGGATCAAAGAAGCACAGGATCGACAAAGGAGTTATGTCGATGCGCACCATGTCGACCGTAGTTACAAAGTTCGCGATCGAGTCTTCTTGCGGGTAAAACCGCATAAGAGTCCGATTAAGTTTTTAAAGGGTTCTAAACTCCTTCATAGGTTCATGGGAACTTTCGAGATTTTGGAAAGGAAGGGGCCCATGGCCTATCGACTAGCCTTGCTTGATTCTTTGAGGCGTATGCACGATGTTTTTCATGTATCTATTTTGAGACATTATATTAGTGATCCTACACATGTTATTAACATGAGTTCCTTGTAGGTATCATATGAGGGGGCGCTCATGGCTGAGACGATCCACATCCTAGATAATCACATTCAACAACTACAATGTTGAACAGTAGATCAGGTCAAGGTCCATTGGGACAATTATAGTCTGCACTCGGGAACCTAGGAGGATGCATATGATATGTGCCAACAGTTTCCATTATTATTTGATAGATAGACTTATGATATTGTGATACACATTATTCAACACTTATATACTGTGAAACTTCGAGACAAAGTT
>JZKD02S0053102.1:0-25887 GCA_000966675.3 Picea glauca | reverse complement strand
CTGCTCTGATACCACTGATCCAAATTATTTTCGGCACGAAATGAGAGCGGAGATATGATAAATCAATGTACAAAGATATCTCGAATATCCAATAATATAATATAAATGTATCAGAGATGCAACCATAAGCATAATATCTAATAATATAACATAAATGTATCAGAGATGCAACCATAAACATAGAGATATAGTAATACACAATTTTCTATTAATGAGCGAAAATGTACAAAGACTATAAAAATATAGAGTGAAAGACTCGCTAGAATGGTGGCAACTTATCTCTAAGAAGAGATGTGTCTGCTACTCGCATTCACAAGAAGATTATTTTACAATGAGGCTCCAAAGGCCTTTTTATCATAAATAAAATTCAAAACCCTAACCCTGGAAGATGAAAAACCAATAGTTTTGTGGACCCCGTTTTGGGTAGTTTGGTGTATCCACTTCTCGGGGGCGTAACTTTGGCATATGATCTCTGTTTGGGGTGCACGATAGCTCTTTGGAAATGTATCATCGAGGAGATTAATTTTGCTGGCTCAATCAGAGCCTTTGGCTATCATTGAGAAGCTCAATCCCAAAAAACATTCATTTAGGCCCTTAAAATGGCCCCAAAGGTTAAAAACTGCTAAAAATAGTAAATTACCAAAATTGCGATAAAACTATTTTGAGCCAGTTGGAAAAGTTGGGTGGTCATCGATATCGACCTAGATCAATCCTCCCTCCTAAGGAAGAAATGGTCTCAATTGTGTTGAGTTCTCGAGGGAGAGGGATAAGCGTTTATTGAATCTGCATCTTGATGAGCTGCTTTCCTTGTTGGAGAAGCTGTGCTACTTAGCTTGTTGAAGGTTGTCACGAACTTGTGGCTGGAAGGGTTGGAAATTTTTAACTAGTCTGGCTGCATGAGATGCCTGTGTGGAAAAGGAATATTTACACTTTGCTGCNCTGCTCTGATACCACTGATCCAAATTATTTTCGGCACGAAATGAGAGCGGAGATATGATAAATCAATGTACAAAGATATCTCGAATATCCAATAATATAATATAAATGTATCAGATATGCAACCATAAACATAATATCTAATAATATAACATAAATGTATCAGAGATGCAACCATAAACATAGAGATATAGTAATACACAATTTTCTATTAATGAGCGAAAATGTACAAAGACTATAAAAATATAGAGTGAAAGACTCGCTAGAATGGTGGCAACTTATCTCTAAGAAGAGATGTGTCTGCTACTCGCATTCACAAGAAGATTATTTTACAATGAGGCTCCAAAGGCCTTTTTATCATAAATAAAATTCAAAACCCTAACCCTGGAAGATGAAAAACCAATAGTTTTGTGGACCCCGTTTTGGGTAGTTTGGTGTATCCACTTCTCGGGGGCGTAACTTTGGCATATGATCTCTGTTTGGGGTGCACGATAGCTCTTTGGAAATGTATCACCGAGGAGATTAATTTTGCTGGCTCAATCAGAGCCTTTGGCTATCATTGAGAAGCTCAATCCCCAAAAAATTCATTTAGGCCCTTAAAATGGCCCCAAAGGTTAAAAACTGCTAAAAATAGTAAATTACCAAAATTGCGATAAAACTATTTTGAGCCAGTTGTTAAAGTTGGGTGGTCATCGATATCGACCTGGATCAATCCTCCCTCCTAAGGAAGAAATGGTCTCAATTGTGTTGAGTTCCCGAGGGAGAGGGATAAGCGTTTATTGAATCTGCATCTTGATGAGCTGCTTGCCTTGTTGGAGAAGCTACGCTACTTAGCTTGTTGAAGGTTGTCACGAACTTGTGGCTGGAAGGGTTGGAAATTTTTAACTAGTCTGGCTGCATGAGATGCCTGTGTGGAAAAGGAATATTTACACTTTGCTGCAATATTTTCGACCTACTTTTGTTGGATAGAAGGTGCTTGTGTTGAGGCTGTAGGGGTTGCAGTATCCTTCTGTTCACCTTTTGAATAGATTATGAAGAAGCTAAATTTTGTAGTATGAGATACTACCTTGCCTCATTGTTTAGGTGGGACAATAGTTGGAACTACCTATGGTATCCTATAGAGATGACCACCCAGAGTAAAAATGACACTACAGGGTTGAGACTCATAGATAGCATGACACTTCCACATATATGGCTGGCCCAAGAGAAAATCACAGACATCCAGCGGGTAAAAATCACATAATACCTCATCCTTGAAGGGATGAATGCCATATGACAATAGACACTACTCATTGGCACAAATATCTCGTCCTTGGAGAAGACACCCAATGTTGTATGGTTGCGGGTGTNTTTTCTTCTGCCATGGAGGGTTTCTTGGGCATGCGAGAGAGATTGTATTCAATAGAGACAATCTTGAGACCCAACTTGCTATACTTGGACCTCATCTGAGACATACACTGAAAAACGATCAAGAGTAGCCTACTATGATACCACTAATCCATATTATTTTAAGCACAAAATGAGAGTGGAGATATAATAAATCAATGTACAGAGATATCTCGAATATCCAATAATACAACATAAATGTATCAGAGATGCAACCATAAACACTAAGATACAGTAATACATAATTTTCTATTAATGAGTGAAAATGTACAAAGACTGTAAAATTACAAAGTGAATGACTCGCTCGAATGGTGGCATCTTATCTCTGAAAAGAGATGTGTCCGCTACTTGCATTCGAAAGAATATGATTTTACAATGAGGCTCCAAAGACATTTTTATTGTAAATAAAATCCAAAACCCTAACCCTGGAAGACGAAAAGCCAACAATTTTGTGGACCCAATTCTGGTTTGTTTGGTGTATCAACTTCCCGGGGGTGTAACTTTGGCATACGATCTTCGTTTGGGTTGCAATATAGCTCGGTGGAAAGGTATCGTCGAGGAGATTAATTTTGGGGACTCAATAAAAAATTTCTTCTATCATTGAGAAAATCTATCCTAAAAAAACCTTCATTTAGGCCCTTAAAATGGCCCCAAAAGTTAAAAACTGCTAAAAATAGTAAATTACCAAAATTACGAGAAAAATATTTTGAGCCAGTCGAAAAATGTGGGTGGCCACTGATATCCACCTGGATCAATCCTCCCTCCTAAGGAAGCAATGGTCTCAATTGCGTTGAGTGCCCAAGGGAGAGGGACAAGCGTTTTCTAAATCCACATCTTGATGAGCTGCTTGCCTTGTTGGAGAAGTTGCCCTGCTTAGCTTGTTGAAGGTTGTCACGAACTTGTGGTTGGAAGGGTTGGACATTTTTAAACAGTCTGGCTACATGAGATTCCCATGTGCATAAGGAATCTTTACACTTTGCTGCAATATTTTCGACCTACTTATGTTGGATAGAAGGTGCTTGGGCCAAGGCTATAGTGGTTGCAGTATCCTTCTGTTCAACTTTTGAATAGATTGCGAAGAAGCTGAATTTTGTAGTATGAGATACTACCTTGCAGAATTTTTTAGGTGGGACAGTAGTTGGAACTACCTTTGGTATCTTGTAGAGATAACCCCCNTTTTCTTCTGCCATGGAGGGTTTCTTGGGCATGCGAGAGAGATTGTATTCAATAGAGACAATCTTGAGACCCAACTTGCTATACTTGGACCTCATCTGAGACATACACTGAAAAATGATCAAGAGTAGCCTGCTATGATACCACTAATCCATATTATTTTAAGCACAAAATGAGAGTGGAGATATAATAAATCAATGTACAGAGATATCTCGAATATCCAATAATACAACATAAATGTATCAGAGATGAAACCATAAACACTAAGATACAGTAATACATAATTTTCTATTAATGAGCGAAAATGTACAAAGACTGTAAAATTACAAAGTGAATGACTCGCTAGAATGGTGGCATCTTATCTCTGAAAAGAGATGTGTCCGCTACTTGCATTCGAAAGAATATGATTTTACAATGAGGCTCCAAAGACATTTTTATTGTAAATAAAATCCAAAACCCTAACCCTGGAAGACGAAAAACCAACAATTTTGTGGACCCAATTTTGGTTTGTTTGGTGTATCAACTTCCTAGGGGTGTAACTTTGGCATACGATCTTCGTTTGGGTTGCACTATAGCTCGGTGGAAAGGTATCGTCGAGGAGATTAATTTTGGGGACTCAATAAAAAATTTCTTCTATCATTGAGAAAATCTATCCCAAAAAAACCTTCATTTAGGCCCTTAAAATGGCCCCAAAAGTTAAAAACTGCTAAAAATAGTAAATTACCAAAATTGCGAGAAAAATATTTTGAGCCAGTTGGAAAATGTGGGTGGCCACTGATATCCACCTGGATCAATCCTCCCTCCTAAGGAAGCAATGGTCTCAATTGCGTTGAGTTCCCAAGGGAGAGGGACAAGCGTTTTCTAAATCCACATCTTGATGAGCTGCTTGCCTTGTTGGAGAAGTTGCCCTGCTTAGCTTGTTGAAGGTTGTCACGAACTTGTGGTTGGAAGGGTTGGACATTTTTAAACAGTCTGGCTACATGAGATTCCCATGTGCATAAGGAATCTTTACACTTTGCTGCAATATTTTCGACCTACTTATGTTGGATAGAAGGTGCTTGGGCCAAGGCTATAGTGGTTGCAGTATCCTTCTGTTCACCTTTTGAATAGATTGCGAAGAAGATGAATTTTGTAGTATGAGATACTACCTTGCAGAATTTTTTAGGTGGGACAGTAGTTGGAACTACCTTTGGTATCTTGTAGAGATAACCCCCCAGAGTAACAATGGCACTACGAGGNCCCAAGGGAGAGGGACAAGCGTTTTCTAAATCCACATCTTGATGAGCTGCTTGCCTTGTTGGAGAAGTTGCCCTGCTTAGCTTGTTGAAGGTTGTCACGAACTTGTGGTTGGAAGGGTTGGACATTTTTAAACAGTCTGGCTACATGAGATTCCCATGTGCATAAGGAATCTTTACACTTTGCTGCAATATTTTCGACCTACTTATGTTGGATAGAAGGTGCTTGGGCCAAGGCTATAGTGGTTGCAGTATCCTTCTGTTCAMCTTTTGAATAGATTGCGAAGAAGCTGAATTTTGTAGTATGAGATACTACCTTGCAGAATTTTTTAGGTGGGACAGTAGTTGGAACTACCTTTGGTATCTTGTAGAGATAACCCCCCAGAGTAACAATGGCACTACAAGGTCGATACTCATAGATAACATGGTACTTCGACATATATGGCTGTCCCAATTGAATATCAAAGACATCCAATGGGGAAACATTAATACCTCATCCTTGAAGGGATGTATGCTGTATGACAATCGACACTGCTAGCTGACACAAAGATCTTGTCCTTGGTGAAGCCACCCAATGTTGTATGGTTGTGGGTGTTGTGTTGTCGACAATCCCAATTGTTTGATGACCTATGCTGAGATGAGTTTCTTCTGGCTTCTGCTATCAACAATAAGATGTAGTGGGGTCCCCTTCACCCACATCTTTGAATGAAAAAGGCGCTTCCCCTCTTTAGGATATGTGGGTTCTTTTGGTTGAATTGCCACGACCGTGACAATAGTAGTGCGATCTGCGTCGATGATCTGTCTTCTATCAATATTTTCTAAACTAGATTCTAAATTAGGGTTCAACTTCTTGTCTTTGATCTCGACCACCAATGAATGTTTTGAGCGATATTCATCGGTGTTGTGCCAGGGGATTTTGTGGAAATCACACCATTTTCCGGTGTCCTTCTTTGTCTTTCTGTGACCCTTCTTTTCCTRTGGTTTGGACTGGTTTTTGGGAGAMTTTTTATTAGGGACRTCTTTATCATACTTTTGTTGATGTGGATTTGCAGACCCGAACTCCCGTTTKTTATGGTGCTTAAATTTCTACGCAATTTTAACAACATATCGATAAGAMGCACCGAGKGATGAGATGTCCAGAAAATCCATTTCAGTTTGGATGTATCTGTGTTTCAGAAMCAAATGTCRTTCGGAGTATTTGATACCCATATTGGTGCACAAGGTATGGAAGGTATTGGTGAACTTCGAAACTAATTGGCCCCTCTCTTGCTGCAGTGTGGTCCATCTCATGTACTGGTCCTCATAGTTGCCAACAGGGTAATACTGTTCCCTTACTGCATCCACAAAAAAATTCCAAGTGGGCTCGACCTCATATATTCCAGACTCCTCTATGGAAATTTTCTTGCAGTAAGTTTCCCACCAATGTTTGACATCAGGGAGAGCCTTAAGGAGTGTGAAGGTGATCTTTTCCCTTTCAGAGAAATTATGAACAAAGAAATAACCTTCTAGCAGATTTAACCATTTTTCTAAGGCATTCACATCTATCTGTCCTTCAAATATGGGAATATCAAAATTAACTTATACCTTGAAAGACGAGGTACTTCCAAAGTGGCCGCTCTATGAAGATGCACTTGTTGTTATCAACATGCATTGAAGGATGTGGGAAAAATTCTCCATCATTTCGTCCCTCTGTCGCGTGAGAGCTTGCTCAAGCAACATATTAATAGAATCTTCTGCTTTGTCATTTTTATTTTCTTCCACCATGGAGGGTTTCTTTGGCGTGAGAGAGCGATTGTATTCAAGAGATACAATCTTAAGACCCAAATTTCTATACTCAGACCTTGTCAGGGACATACACTAAAAAATGATCAAGAGCAACTTGCTCTGATACCACTGATCCGGATTATTTTCGGCACGAAATGAGAGCGTAGATATAATAAAGCAATGTAAAGAGATATCTTGAATATCCAATAATACAAAATAAATGTATTATATATGCAACCATAAACACCAAGATACATTAATGCAAAATTTTCTATTAATGAGGGAAAATGTAGAAAGACTGTAAAAATACAAAGTGAATGACTCGCTAGAATGGTGGCATCTTATCTCTGAGAAGAGATGTGTCCGCTACTCGCATTCAAAAGAATATGATTTTACAATGAGGCTTCAAAGGATTTTTTTATCATAAATAAAATCCAAAACCCTAACCCCGGAAGATGAAAATCCAATAGTTTTGTGGATCCTGTTTTGGTTTGTTTGGTGTATCAACTTCCCAGGGGCGTAACTTTGGCATACGATCTCCGTTTGGGGAGCACGATAGCTTGTTGGAAAGGTATCATCTAGGAGATTCATTTCGGGGGATAATTTAGAGTCTTTAAATATTATTGAGAAGCTCGATCCCAAAAAACCTTCATTTAGGCCCTCAAAATGGCCTCGGAAGTTAAAAAATGCTAAAAATAGTAAATTACCAAAACTGACAGAAAACTGTTTTGAGCCAGTTGGAAAAGGTGGGTGGCTACTGATATCCACATGGATCACTAAAGCTATATGTGCGATTCAAATGTGAGAACAAAAATGAGAGTTCAATCTAACAAATAGATGATGAATTCCAAGAGCCAACGCTTCAGATAATAGTTCAATGACAACATTATACTCTACAATATTATTGGTTCCAGACCCAAGGTAGACACCTCTTGAACTCATGAGCTTGTCAGTGGGTGAAAATATCACCCAAACGACAGACAAAATATTCTGAGTACTATGGTTGGCACCATCAACATATCCCACATAAACTAAGGAGGATGATGATATATGAAAATCAAGCATAAAACATGATAAGCATCTAATCGAGACAACTAACATATACACAAAAATAAAAACACACTACTCCAAAACCAAACAAAAACACACCTATGTACAAAGAATCATGCAACTAGATGGCCTAATAATACTACCTCTTTAGGTAGAGCCCATTACAGGGCTTCGAAAGAGGATTCTCATCATAATCCACAAGATCATATGACCCTTTCTTCAAGACATGTTTAACAATGTAGGGACCATGAAAAAGGGGTTCAAACTTACCTTCTCCCAAGGCGTCATAGTCTTGGTCATAAACCAAAACCAAGACACCCTCCAAAAATGTATGAGGGCAAAAATATTTTTCATAATGAGCTTTGATGTGCTTCTTGTGTGTTTCATTGGCCAAAGTAGCATCACAATGTTGTTAATCAAGCCAGACCAAGTACAAGAGACACTCCTCCTCAATGAAGGTATTGGGAAACAATTCTACGACAAGTTTTAACGGTGGGATTTCACATTCAATTGGTAATACTTCCTCTAGACCGTAAACAAGTTGGGAAGGGGTTAATCTAGTGGAAGTTTTGGCAGAGGTACAATAAGCTCATAATGCTGAAAAGAGCACAAGATGTCAGTTTGTCTTGTGTTTCCATAACATCGTTTGGAAAATTATCATTTGGTAATAGGGCGTCGAGTTATCATGCTGAAAACCCAAAATGGGTTCCATGGTCCGTCACTATGATCTTTGGAACACCGAACCTATAAATTATATGATTGAACATGAATAGAGTAGCAATGATGTCATCGTTAAAAAGGTAGGAAAAACATCAACCCATTTAGTGAAGTAGTCAATGATCATGATGATGTAGCCGTGACCATTAGCCGAGGTAGGATTAAATGTCATGAAATAAATTCCCCACTTAGAAAAGGGGCCGATGGTCACCATAGGATGTAGGGGGGCAGGATGAGAGCACATATTACAATTGAAGATTTGATAAGAATGAATCTTTTGGATCACATTCATACAATATTTAAATATCATGGGACAGAAATATCCAGCGCACAATATTTTCTGGACAATGGCCAACCTAGAAAGATGACCACCACATGCCCCTGCATGGATGTCATTTAAAACTCTTTCAACTCTCATGGATAATGCAATGACGTAGAATAAAATCAACCCTCTAATGATACATGGTGTTATCTACAATAAGGTAGTGTCTATTCTGATTCCTTATGCGTTGACGTTCATCACGAGAAAGATGAGGATGGAAATGTTAAGTCTAGAGGTAGACCAAGACATCTTTTGGTTGTGGATCCTGATTATATTTCTGATTCAAAGGTCTTTGTTTTTAGCTGTGTTTATACCGCATGAAGACTTTACATCCCAGAAAAATGTACACTCCTCCACGCGGGGGAGTGCAGGGGGGGTTACCCCCCCTGCAGGCTCCAGGGGCAAGCGAGCCTTCGATGGGGGTTCAGGGGCGAAGCCTCCGAAGGAAAAATTGCCTTGTAAATGCATAATGTAATTTAATAGTAAATATTGACCATTCATTATAAGGTCACATATCGGATGGTAGAAGTTATGTTAGGGTTTTTTTCCCTAGAAGGCAACCCTCTTTTATGAGGGAAATGTATTACATCTATGCATCATTGCGAATATTGTATTCTGAGTGAGGAGACTATGAGAGAAATAAGAGGAAGTTATAGTGGGTCTGCTTTAGGTTGTATCCCTTCATTTGCTAGATAATAATAAGGGAAGAACCTGACAATTTCTCTGGTGGACGTAGCCCACTGTGGGTGAACCACACATATCTGTGTCTCTATTGTATTATGTATCTTCTATTTTTTATTTCCGCATTTGTTTTATTTTATTACTTTGCGATCCTATTTTTCTAACAACTAGTATTAGAGAAAAAGGTAACTCATAGGAAAAGAGGGTTCATGGTTCGAGTGGGAGCAATGNACATTCAATTGGTAATACTTCCTCCAGACCGTAAAAAAGTTGGGAAGGGGTTAATCTAGTGGAAGTTTTGGCAGAGGTACAATAAGCTCATAATGCTGAAAAGAGCACAAGATGTCAGTTTGTCTTGTGTTTCCATAACCTCGTTTGGAAAATTATCATTTGGTAATAGGGCGTCGAGTTATCATGCTGAAAACCCAAAATGGGTTCCATGGTCCTTCACTATGATCTTTGGAACACCGAACCTATAAATTATATGATTGAACATGAATAGAGTAGCAATGATGTCATCGTTAAAAAGGTAGGAAAAACATCAACCCATTTAGTGAAGTAGTCAATGATCATGATGATGTAGCCATGACCATTAGCCGAGGTAGGATTAAATGTCATGAAATAAATTCCCCACTTAGAAAAGGGGCCGGTGGTCACCATAGGATGTAGGGGGGCAGGATGAGAGCACATATTACAATTGAAGATTTGATAAGAATGAATCTTTTGGATCACATTCATACAATATTTAAATATCATGGGACATAAATATCCAGCGCACAATATTTTCTGGACAATGGCCAACCTAGAGAGATGACCACCACATGCCCCTGCATGGATGTCATTTAAAACTCTTTCAACTATCATGGATAATGCAATGACGTAGAATAAAATCAACCCTCTAATGATACATGGTGTTATCTACAATAAGGTAGTGTCTATTCTGATTCCTTATGCGTCGACGTTCATCACGAGAAAGATGAGGATGGAAATGTTAAGTCTGTGGGTAGACCAAGACATCTTTTGGTTGTGGATCCTGATTATATTCCTGATTCAAAGGTCTTTGTTTTTAGCCGTGTTTATACCGCATGAAGACTTTACATCCCAGAAAAATGTACACTCCTCCACGCGGGGGAGTGCAGGGGGGGTTACCCCCCCTGCAGGCTCCAGGGGCAAGTGAGCCTTCGACGGGGGTTCAGGGGCGAAGCCTCCGAAGGAAAAATTGCCTTGTAAATGCATAATGTAATTTAATAGTAATTATTGACTGTTCATTATAAGGTCACAGATTGGATGGTAGAAGTTATGTTAGGGTTTTTTTCCCTAGAAGGCAACCCTCTTTTATGAGGGAAATGTATTACATCTATGTATCATTGCGAATATTGTATTCTGAGTGAGGAGACTATGAGAGAAAGAAGAGGAAGTTACAGTGGGTCTGCTTTAGGTTGTATCCCTTCATTTGCTAGATAATAATAAGGGAAGAACCTGACAATTTCTCTGGTGGACGTAGCCCACTGTGGGTGAACCACACATATCTGTGTCTCTATTGTATTATGTATCTTCTATTTTTTATTTCCGCATTTGTTTTATTTTATTACTTTGCGATCCTATTTTTCTAACAACTAGTATTAGAGAAAAAGGTAACTCATAGGAAAAGAGGGTTCATGGTTCGAGTGGGAGCAATGRCAGAAGATGGAAAATTTAGGGTCGAGAAATTTGATGACCAAAACCACCARTTATGGAAGATGCAGATGAAATATTATTTATATCAGAATGATCTATTCCTACCATTGGGTGGAATAGAAAATAAGTCGACGTCCATGAAGGACGAAGAATGGGAGGTTCTTGACATAAAGGCACTAGGAATGATACGACTGAGCTTGACAGCGTCGATGGATTTCAATATTTCGAAAGAAAAGACAATGAAGGAGCTGATGGACGCATTGAATAAACTGTATGAAAAACCCTTGACATCCAATAAGGTATTTCTAATGAAGAGATTATTTAATATGAAGATGTCAAAAGGTGGGTCTGTTTCAGGTCATTTAAATGAATTTAATACTATTACTAATCAATAAGTTCTGTAAAAGTGGACTTTGATGATGAGGTCAAGGATCTTCTAATATTGTGCTCATTGCTAGAAAGATGGAACNGGTTCATGGTTCGAGTGGGAGCAATGACAGAAGATGGAAAATTTAGGGTCGAGAAATTTGATGACCAAAACCACCAGTTATGGAAGATGCAGATGAAATATTATTTATATCAGAAGGATCTATTCCTACCATTGGGTGGAATAGGAAATAAGTCGACGTCCATGAAGGACGAAGAATGGGAGGTTCTTGACATAAAGGCACTAGGAATGATACGGCTGAGCCTGACAACGTCGATGGATTTCAATATTTCGAAAGAAAAGACAATGAAGGAGCTGATGGACGCATTGAATAAACTGTATGAAAAACCCTTGACGTCCAATAAGGTATTTCTAATGAAGAGATTATTTAATATGAAGATGTCAAAAGGTGGGTCTGTTGCAGGTCATTTAAATGAATTTAATACTATTACTAATCAATAAGTTCTGTAAAAGTGGACTTTGATGATGAGGTCAAGGATCTTCTAATATTGTGCTCATTGCTAGAAAGATGGAACAATTTGGTCATGGATGTAAGTAACTCTGTCTCTGGTTCAAATACTTTAAAATTTGATGATGTTGTTGGTGTTATCTTTAGTGAGGAAATGCTACGGAAAAACATAGGTGAGATATCAGGTAATGCATTGAACATGGAGAACATGGGAAGATAAAAGGATAGAGTAAAGGGCTCAAAAAACCATGGGACTTATAGGAAGGGTAGATCCAAATCTAGACTGGGAAAGATAGAGTGTTGGAATTGTGGAAAAAAAGGAAATTTGAAGAAAGACTGTAGAGCTCTAAAGAAACAAAGAGATGGACATCAGGAGAAAAATCGGGAAGCAAATGTAACAGGTGATGTGTTACAAGATGCTTTGATTCTTTCTATAGATAATATTTCCAAGTCTTGGGTAGTAGATTCAGGGGCTTCATTTCATGCTACACCCCATAAGAAACATTTTCTAGATTATGTTCAAGGTTATTTTGGACAGGTTCATTTGGGTGATGATGCACCATGCAAAATTGTTGGAATGGGAAAGGTAAAAATAAAGAAAAGAAATGGAAACCAATGGTTGTTGAAAGAGGTAAGACATGTTCGATATCTAAGTAAAAATCCAATTTCAATAGGGAAGTTGGCAAGTGAAGGTTGTATATCCATATTTACAGATAAGGCATGGAAGGTCACTAAAGGATCATCAGTGATAACAAAAGGAGAGAAGGTAAGGACATTGTATTTATGTNAACCATAGGCCGAAGTCACCACGAGCACCTTAACCTTGACAAAGAATCATTCCGGAAGCAAACCCTATGCTAGATAGCCAAACAAAGGGTGGCACACATTTCTACAAGGATAATGCACCAAGCAAGAGCTGATCAAAGAGTCCAAACCATAACCAAGAGATAGTCCAATCCAAAACCAAAATCTTCTAGCTGCAACAGCTACAACGACAACTCTCCTCCAAAATTGCGCACAAACTGGCTAACTGCAATGTGCACAAGTGTTGTTTATGTAGTTCTGAGAATGCCTGCCAGAATGACGACTTACCTCCTGTATTTATACTAAATATGGAAAAATGCCTGGGCCGACTTCTCATTCTGGGTGCCTATTTACTTAGTATATAATATTTCCTTTAGCTGAATTCTTCTCTTGGAGGCTAAGAACCTAATACAAGTTATCCTCTTGAGCCAACTTGTCTTCTAGGGTTATTAGCCAACTAATTAAGGTTTCTTCTTGCTTCCCAAAATATTCTATTCTCATCAKATTTAGACATGGAGGTAAATACCTCCCACAACTACCATAATATCAACACTCCCTCCTAGCTAGGGAAGTATTGAAAGTAATGGTATTGAGCACAAACATACCATTCACCCGGTAGAATCAACATAGTCATATAGACTATCTCATGAATAGATCATGAGCACCATCATCACTATCAGTTTCATCAGCTGCATCATCTCTCGAAACCATACTCCATCTGAGTAATCAAACATGATGCTGGATAAGTCACTCACTCCATAAAGTGACACAATAACCATTCTTCTAATTTGGACATATGTCCTAGAAGAATAAATGTCCTGGACCATTTTTNATGCAACTATTAAAACTTGGGTTTATTTCATTCGACAAAAATATGATGTTTTTTATACTTTTAAGAAATGGAAAGCTTTGGTTGAGAATGAGACAAGAAAAATGTTGAAGTGTCTCAGATCAGAAAATGGAGGTGAATATTGCAGCAAGGACTTTGATGATTACTGTTCATACCATGGGATTCATAGAGAGAAAACAATTCCAAGAACACCACAAGAAAATGGTGTGTCAAAAAGGATGAATGGTACAATCATGGAGCGTGCAAGGAATATGAGATTGCATGCTGGTTTTCCCTTATAGTTATGGGTAGATGATGTAGATACTGATGTTTAATTAATAAACAAAGGACCTTAAATTTCTTTGGATGGTGGAATTACAAAGGAGGCATGGACAACTAAAAGGGTAAACTGTTATTTTTTGAATACTTTCGGTTGTGAAACATTTGTCCATATTGATAAAGAAAATAGAACAAAGCTTGAGGAAAAATTGTACCTTTAATGGATACAATGTTAATGATTTTGGTTATCGCTTATGCAATTTTGAAAATCACAAAATCATTAGGAGTAGAGATGTCATATTCAATGAGTGTTTGAATCTAATGGATGTGCTCATTTAACCATAGACAATATCACTATTGTCACCCAACCATAGGCCGAAGTCACCACGAGCACCTTAACCTTGACAAAGAATCATTCCAGAAGCAAACCCTAGGCTAGATAGCCAAACAAAGGGTGGCACACCTTTCTACAAGGATAATGCACCAACCAAGAGCTGATCAAAGAGTCCAAACCATAACCAAGAGATAGTCCAAGCCAAAACCAAAATCTTCTAGCTGCAACAACTACAACGACAACTCTCCTCCAAAATTGCGCACAAACTGGCTAACTGCAATGTGCACAAGTGTTGTTTATGTAGTTCTGAGAATGCCTGCCGGAATGACGACTTACCTCCTGTATTTATACTAAATCTGGAAAAATGCCTGGGCCGACTTCTCATTCTGGGTGCCTATTTACTTAGTATATAATATTTACTTTAGCTGAATTCTTCTCTTGGAGGCTAAGAACCTAATACAAGTTATCCTCTTGAGCCAACTTGTCTTCTAGGGTTATTAGCCAACTAATTAAGGTTTCTTCTTGCTTCCCAAAATATTCTATTCTCATCAKATTTAGACATGGAGGTAAATACCTCCCACAACTACCATAATATCAACACTCCCTCCTAGCTAGGGAAGTATTGAAAGTAATGGTATTGAGCACAAACATACCATTCACCCGGTAGAATCAACATAGTCATATAGACTATTTCATGACTAGATCATGAGCACCATCATCACTATCAGTTTCATCAGCTGCATCATCTCTCGAAACCATACTCCATCTGAGTAATCAAACATGATACTGGATAAGTCACTCACTCCATAAAGTGACACAATAACCATTCTTCTAATTTGGACATATGTCCTAGAAGAATAAATGTCCTGGACCATTTTTCGTCTGGGAAATCTTTGTTTATNTGGTTGAGAATGAGACAAGAAAAATGTTGAAGTGTCTTAGATCAGAAAATGGAGGTGAATATTGCAGCAAGGAGTTTGATGATTACTGTTCATACCATGGGATTCGTAGAGAGAAAACAATTCCAAGAACACCACAAGAAAATGGTGTGTCAAAAAGGATGAATGGTACAATCATGGAGCATGCAAGGAATATGAGATTGCATGCTGGTTTTCCCTTATAGTTATGGGAAGATGATGTAGATACTGATGTTTACTTAATAAACAAAGGACCTTAAATTTCTTTGGATGGTGGAATTACAAAGGAGGCATGGACAACTAAAAGGGTAAACTGTTATTTTTTGAATACTTTCGGTTGTGAAACATTTGTCCATATTGATAAAGAAAATAGAACAAAGCTTGAGGAAAAAATGTACCTTTAATGGATACAATGTTAATGATTTTGGTTATCGCTTATGCGATTTTGAAAATCACAAAATCATTAGGAGTAGAGATGTCATATTCAATGAGTGTTTGAATCTAATGGATGTGCTCATTTAACCATAGACAATATCACTATTGTCACCCAACCATAGGACGAAGTCACCACGAGCACCTTAACCTTGACAAAGAATCATTCCGGAAGCAAAACCTAGGCTAGATAGCCAAACAAAGGGTGGCACACCTTTCTACAAGGATAATGCACCAAGCAAGAGCTGATCAAAGAGACCAAACCATAACCAAGAGATAGTCGAAGCCAAAACCAAAATCTTCTAGCTGCAACAGCTACAATGACAACTCTCCTCCAAAATTGCGCACAAACTGGCTAACTGTAATGTGCACAAGTGCTGTTTATGCAGTTCTGAGAATGCCTACCAGAATGAAGACTTACCTCCTGTATTTATACTAAATCTGGCAAAATGCCTGGGCTGACTTCTCATTCTGGGTGCCTATTTACTTAGTATATAATATTTTCTTTAACTGACTTCTTCTCTTGGAGGCTAAGAACCTAATACAAGTTATCCTCTTGAGCCAACTTGTCTTCTAGGGTTATTAGCCAACTAATTAAGGTTTCTTCTTGCTTCCCAAAATATTCTATTCTCATCAGATTTAGACATGGAGGTAAATACCTCCCACAACTACCATAATATCAACACTCCCTCCTAGCTAGGGAAGTATTGAAAGTAATGGTATTGATCACAAACATACCATTCACCCGGTAGAATCAACATAGTCATATAGACTATCTCATGACTAGATCATGAGCACCATCATCACTATCAATTTCATCAACTGCATCATCTCTCGAAACCATACTCTATCTGAGTAATCAAACATGATGCTGGATAAGTCACTCACTCCATAAAGTGACACAATAACCATTCTTCTAATTTGGACATATGTCCTAGAAGAATAAATGTCCTGGACCATTTTTTGTCTGGGAAATCTTTGTTTATTGATCATCCATCTAGCTGATTAAACATTTTCCAACACTACTGATAGTCTTCAAGGAAATCAAAACAATGTCATTCAATAGAACACAATTTTGTCTAGCCATAGTAGTACACAACTACTATCTAGTGGTACACTACCACACCAAGTAGCACACAGATACTTGATCAGTGACATATAGTCACAATCAGTGGAACACATCCACCACAATAGTATACATCTAATGTTCAGAGACATACAGTCTCCATAACAATCATATCATCTTATATCAACCTGGACATAAAGCATTGTTATGATATAAACTGAGTAATATGGGCCATTCTTCCACTCACATCTGTGATATTTGGAAGAGCATCTTCCCTCATAAGGTAAAACATCAATGATGAGTTATCTAGACTATTCTTCTCAAGCAAGGAATAATAACTGTCCCAATTTCTGAGCCTGAACCATTCCCTATCCGGACCATTCCTCCAGCACTAAACAAAGTGCAACCTGGAGAGAATGAATCTGCCCTAGGGAATGCATGTCCCTGATTGCTGAACCTGGACCATTCACCTATCTAGGCCATTCCTACAACACTAAACAAAGTGCATCCTGGAGAGAATGAATCTACCATAGGGAATGACTGTCCGGACCATTTCCAAAGGAAATGACTGTCCTGCACCAACCTCCAAAACAAACCATTCTTCAAAACTGCTCACAACTGTGAGCTTCAAAAGAATGATTGTCTGGCGAGGCGGACCAGTCTTATTAACCACTACTAAGAGTGACAGTCAAGAAGAGATACTTTCCTAGACCATTCCCTATGTTAACCACAAGGGGAATCACTGTCTATGGTACATCAACAATCCATCGAACCATTTTCATTACGAAATGACTGTTCGATCTAGACCATTTTTCGAATTGGAAAATGCTTGTTCGTCATAAATCTCAAACCACTTTTTGAACTGGAAAGGAAATGCTCATCGTGGACCATTTTTCGAACATGAAAAACGTCTGTCTATAAATCAATAACACATAAATGCTCCCTCCCAACCTGGGAGTCATCTCTTCCTTTTTCAATAAGGAAGTCGTCTCCATGAGCTCCATCTTGAGTACACAAACTTTTTCATCTTGGACAGAGGCTTCACCAAAATGTTTGCTTATCTGCTCATCTTTGGAGATGTATATTGGAGAATCACTTTCTCTTTTATGGACTTCATAATGAAGAGTGTAATTATTGATCTCAATGTACTTCGGGATTTTTGGAACACTGGTTTTCTCTGAAGGCTTCATATAGCTCTGATCAATGTAGTATATCATTATTGGATTTTATATTTTGTTTCCTTCTAGCTCATAACATCATGGTAGGGCTCAAAATGGAGCATATCTATGAGAGTTTGTCATGGATTAGAAATCCATCATCCTGGATTTCTAAGTAACCATTCTGATACAATATCTATGTTATAGAAATCTTTTCACCATGCTTCTGCTTTGTATTGAAGGCTCTGCACCAAGTTGTTTGAATCCATACAATATCTTCTTCCATCTGCATACAAGGGTATATTTTTGGTATACCTCAAATCCTTTGAGGTTTCTCTACATGTAAACTCCAACCTATGGATATTGCAGACGATACACTGGCTCATGTAGAGGTATGTTTGGTTTACAAGCAATCATCATAGTCTTCTCCCTCCATCTAGGAGAACCTCTAGTTTTGGATCTTGCAATGATTTCATTCGTAAGTCTTCCATACACTGTTCTTCATCATAACTTTCAGTTCCTTTGATTGATTGCTTTTAGTGAGTTCATATTAGGCTGGTAACCTTGTGATTCTTGATACACTGACTGGTTTTTTTGTCATTTCTTTCTCTCTTGGAATCTTCATGTTCTTCCTCACGTTTCTCTTTAGCTCTTGAGTTCATGGAGTTTTCTATAGATTCCATGCTCTGAAGATTCCAACTTCTTTATTTCATCATAGGATCATGGATGTGGATGGACAACCAAGCATTCCTTTAAGGTTTTTTTTCGAAGAAGACTTCTTTTGAAGTCACACTGAACACGTGCTGCTTTTCATGGTTGCTACCATGGATAGATACTTCATCATCTTCAATGGATCATCTTCAATGGATCATCTTCAATGGATCATATAATTTAGGATTTTCTCCCTCCTAATCCTTGCTTCATGCATGAATGCATGTTCTTCTTTTGATAATATAATCGACTCCCTCCATCTAGGAGAGTCCATGCTTCTATATGCATCCTTATTGCCTTCTGTAAAGTGTCACAAATATTTTTCCTATTTCCTCTTGATTACTGACTTCTTTCTGTCTTTACTTCTCCTAGGTTTCTTCAAGATTGATTCTGATAATATCTTCCACATGAATTGTTACTAGGGGTTGTTGATGTACTTCATCGTTTCATGTGTATTTTCTAACTTGTATAAATCCTTATCTTGTTGTTCTTCCATAAGTATAGTTTCTCTTTGAACATATTATCTTCTAAGAAATGGATATGCAAGATATGTACATAANCTTTGAGGTTTCTCTACATGTAAACTCCAACCTATGGATATTGCAGACGATACACTGGCTCATGTAGAGGTATGTTTGGTTTACAAGCAATCATCATAGTCTTCTCCCTCCATCTGGGAGAACCTCTAGTTTTGGATCTTGCAATGATTTCATTCGTAAGTCTTCCATACACTGTTCTTCATCACAACTTTCAGTTCCTTTGATTGATTGCTTTTAGTGAGTTCATATCAGGCTGGTAATCTTGTGATTCTTGATACACTGACTGGTTGTTTTGTCATTTCTTTCTCTCTTGGAATCTTCATGTTCTTCCTCACGTTTCTCTTTAGCTCTTGAGTTCATGGAGTTTTCTATAGATTCCATGCTCTGAATATTCCAACTTCTTTATTTCATCATAGGATCATGGATGTGGATGGACAACCAAGCATTCCTTTAAGGTTTATTTTCGAAGAAGACTTCTTTTGAAGTCACACTGAACACATGCTACTTTTCATGGTTGCTACCATGGATAGATACTTCATCATCTTCAATGGATCATATAATTTAGGATTTTCTCCCTCCTAATCCTTGCTTCATGCATGAATGCATGTTCTTCTTTTGATAATATAATAGACTCCCTCCATCTAGAAGAGTCCATGCTTCTGTATGCATCCTTATTGCCTTCTGTAAAGTGTCACAAATATTTTTCCAATTTCCTCTTGATTGCTGACTTCTTTCTGTCTTTACTTCTCCTAGGTTTCTTCAAGATTGATTCTGATAATATCTTCCACATGAATTGTTACTAGGGGTTGTTGATGTAATTCATAATTTCATGTGTATTTTCTAACTTGTATAAATCCTTATCTTGTTGTTCTTCCATAAGTATAGTTTCTCTTTGAACATATTATCTTCTAAGAAATGGATATGCAAGATATGTACATAAAACATGGTATGTACAAGAACTATGAAGAGTGTTGTTTACCTTGTCTTAGAAGAGGAATTATGTTTCAACCTTCTTAATCTTCTTTGAAGGTTCCTTTTCTTCAGAAACTGATGCTTCGTGTGTCTCCTTCCTTTTCTTTAGCTTGGGACAATGATTCTTGTAGTGACCATACTTTCGACAATTGAAGCATTGTATTTTTGACATATCTTTATCTTGATTTGGATTCTTCCTTCAACCAAACTTCCTTTTGTTCCTGAAATTATTGAATCTTTCTGTGAAGGCTTGATCATTGTATTNCAATGGATCATATAATTTAGGATTTTCTCCCTCCTAATCCTTGCTTCATGCATGAATGCATGTTCTTCTTTTGATAATATAATCGACTCCCTCCATCTAGGAGAGTCCATGCTTCCGTATGCATCCTTATTGCCTTCTGTAAAGTGTCACAAATATTTTTCCAATTTCCTCTTGATTGCTGACTTCTTTCTGTCTTTACTTCTCCTAGGTTTCTTCAAGATTGATTCTGATAATATCTTCCACATGAATTGTTACTAGGGGTTGTTGATGTACTTCATCGTTTCATGTGCATTTTCTAACTTGTATAAATCCTTATCTTGTTGTTCTTCCATAAGTACAGTTTCTCTTTGAACATATTATCTTCTAAGAAATGGATATGCAAGATATGTACATTAAACATGGTATGTACAAGAACTATGAAGAGTGTTGTTTACCTTGTCTTAGAAGAGGAATTCTGTTTCAACCTTCTTAATCTTCTTTGAAGGTTCCTTTTCTTCAGAAACTGATGCTTCATGTGTCTCCTTCCTTTTCTTTAGCTTGGGACAATGATTCTTGTAGT
This sequence comes from Picea glauca, assembly GCA_000966675.3. Taxonomy (NCBI): domain Eukaryota; kingdom Viridiplantae; phylum Streptophyta; class Pinopsida; order Pinales; family Pinaceae; genus Picea; species Picea glauca. The sequence continues at coordinate 5,186 of JZKD02S0053102.1, read as the reverse complement.
GACCATACTTTCGATAGTTGAAGCATTGTATTTTTGACATATCTTTATCTTGATTTGGATTCTTCCTTCAACCAAACTTCCTTTTGTTCCTGAAATTATTGAATCTTTCTGTGAAGGCTTGATCATTGTATTTCTTTTGAGGTTTCTCTTTTGCACTAATCCTTGATTCTTCTTGTGCACAACAAGTCCAAAGTTCTTCGAATGTAGGATACTCCTTCCTTGTGTTCATACTTGCGACAAATGCATCCCATGTCTTGGGAAGACTGTTGAGTACTATATTTACCAATTCCTTCTCTGAGATGATATCTTTAATAACTTGTAGTTGATATCTTAACTGAGAGATCCTCACAAAGTATTATGTTATGTTGTCATCATCATTCATCTTCATGTCACAGAGCTCATTCTTCAGACCCATTACTTGTCCAATGTTTCTGACTAAGAAGAAGTTTGTTAGGGCATCATACATCTTCTTAGATGAGTCAAGATGGGAGATGTAGGGTATCAAGTGGTATTTTATAGAGTCCACTATGATACTCATGGAATTGATGTCACTATCTTTAAACTTCTCCATAACTGCAACATTATGTGGTTCCTTCTCTTTTCCTTCTTCAAACTCTGGTTCCATGATATTTACTTTCACGATATCCAACACTTTATATTGGAAAGGATGAGGTCTATCCATGTCTTCCACGCTCTAAATTTAGAATCCCCATCTAACTTGTTTTCTGACTTCATAGAGTAAGTCATGGTTTCCTTGACTAGGTCAACCCTAGATTTGACCAAAAACTCAAACTTGACATTTTTTCTTGCTAAGAGTACCAGGAGATGTGCTAGGCTAGGGAACACTAGTATATCCAAAAATTAGATCAATCCCTTCACTTAAGGTGCCTCAATGAGAGGGTTAGGGTTTCTACAACTGCACCTCCTAGTATCCCTAGCAACAGTGCTTTGGTAACTGCTCCTGCTAGAAACCCTAGCGGTAGTTCTTCAATGAACTTAGTATCCTTATGGCTATGCTCCCTTCTAGTGGTTAGACCAAAGGAAGGAGGTGTGGGCCTATAAACTGTTAGAATATAATGGATGTGCTCATTTAACCATAGACAATATCACTATTGTCACCCAACCATAGGCTAAATCCACCCCCAAGAACCTTAACCTTGACAGAGAATCATTCTGGAAGCAAACCCTAGGATAGATAGCCAAACAAAGGGTGGCGCACATTTATCCAAGGATAGCGCACCAAGAAAGAGCTGATAAGAGAGTCCAAACCATAACCAAGAGTCAGTCCAAGCCAAAAACAAAATTTGCTAGCTGCAATAGCTGGAACGCCAACTCTCCTCCAAACTTGCGCNATACATCTTCTTAGATGAGTCAAGATGGGAGATGTAGGGTATCAAGTGGTATTTTATAGAGTCCACTATGATACTCATGGAATTGATGTCACTATCTTTAAACTTCTCCATAACTACAACATTCTGTGGTTCCTTCTCTTTTCCTTCTTCAAACTCTGGTTCCATGATATTTACTTTCACGATATCCAACACTTTATCTTGGAAAGGATGAGGTCAATCCATGTCTTCCACGCTCTAAATTTAGAATCCCCATCTAACTTGTTTTCTGACTTCATAGAGTAAGTCATGGTTTCCTTGACTAGGTCAACCCTAGATTTGACCAAAAACTCAAACTTGACATTTTTKCTTGCTAAGAGTACCAGGAGATGTGCTAGGCTAGGGAACACTAGTATATCCAAAAATTAGATCAATCCMTTCACTTAAGGTGCCTCAATGAGAGGGTTAGGGTTTCTACAACTGCACCTCCTAGTATCCCTAGCGACAGTGCTTTGGTAACTGCTCCTGCTAGAAACCCTAGCGGTAGTTCTTCAATGAGCTTAGTATCCTTATGGCTATGCTCCCTTCTAGTGGTTAGACCGAAGGAAGGAGGTGTGGGCCTATAAACTGTTAGAATATAATGGATGTGCTCATTTAACCATAGACAATATCACTATTGTCACCCAACCATAGGCTAAATCCACCCCTAAGAACCTTAACCTTGACAGAGAATCATTCTGGAAGCAAACCCTAGGATAGATAGCCAAACAAAGGGTGGCGCACATTTATCTAAGGATAGCGCACCAAGAAAGAGCTGATAAGAGAGTCCAAACCATAACTAAGAGTCAGTCCAAGCCAAAAACAAAATTTGCTAGCTGCAATAGATGGAACACCAACTCTCCTCCAAACTTGCGCACAAACTGACAAACTACAGTGTGCACAAGTGCTTCTTCTACAGTTTTGAGAATGCCTACCAGAATGAAGACCGGCCTACTATATTTATACTAAATCTGGCAAACTTTCTAGGCCAACTTCTCATTTTGAGTGCCTATTTACTTAGTATATAATATTTCCTTTAGCCGACTTCTTCTCTTGGAGGCTAATAACCTAATACAAGTTATCCTCTTGAGACGACTTGTCTTCTAGGGTTATTAGAAAACTAATTAGGGTTTCTTCTTGCTTCCCGGAATATTCTATTCTTGTCAGATTTGCACATGGAGGTAAATACCTCCCACAACTACTATAATATAAACAATGAGAAGGTCATGTACAAAGATCAGATGAAGATACAAGAAAAAGAAAAACCATAATATATAGTGCTTGATGAGATCACTGAAAAAGAAATTCCAAAGGAACCAAAAAATCAAAATGTACAACAATAGGATTAACATGTACCTCAAACTCCTACAAGTGTTGTTAGAAGATCTACCAGGTTAAGTAGACCCCCTGAATGAAGCTCTCCTTCATTGTATTATTTATTGTTGACTGATTCTGGTGAATCATAATGTTATGAAGAGGCAATGCAGGTAGACACAAAAAAGAAGTGGGAGCAAGGAATGAAAGCGGAAATGGATTCCATGGTAAATAACTAGACCTGGGATTTGGTTCAATTTCCTGCAAGAAAAAGAGCATTACATAATAAATGGGTTTACAATAGGAAGAAGATGGAGGAAAAAAGTGGTACAAGGATAGACTTGTTGTAAAGGGGTTTGCACAAAAGAAATGTATAGATTTTGATGAAATATTTTCTCTTGTTGTTAAAATGACTTCAATTAGGACTATTTTAAGTCTTATGGCAATATAAGATTTACATCTTGAACAATTAGATGTAAAAATAACTTTTCTCCATGTGGATTTGGAGGAAGAGATTTATATGCAACAACCACAAGGGTATGAGTTCAAAGGGAAGGAGAGTTTGGTATGCAAGTTGAAGAAGATCTTGTATGGCCTAAAGAAAGCTCCAAGGCAATGGTATTTGAAGTTTGACAGTTTTATGAAAGAACAAGGTTATAGTAGATGTCATTCTGATCACTGTGTTTATTTTAAAATCATAGAAAATGGAAGCTATATTACATTGCTATTGTATGTAGATGACATGCTTGTTGCAGGGTCTNAGATTTGCACATGGAGGTAAATACCTCCCACAACTACTATAATATAAACAATGAGAAGGTCATGTACAAAGATCAGATGAAGATACAAGAAAAAGAAAAACCATAATATATAGTGTTTGATGAGATCACTGAAAAAGAAATTCCAAAAGAACCAAAAAATCAAAATGTACAACAATAGGATTAACATGTACCTCAAACTCCTACAAGTGTTGTTAGAATATCTACCAGGTTAAGTAGACCCCCTGAATGAAGCTCTCCTTCATTGTTGACTGATTCTGGTGAATCATAATGTTATGAAGAGGCAATGTAGGTAGACACAAAAAAGAAGTGGGAGCAAGGAATGAAAGAGGAAATGGATTCCATGGTAAATAACTAGACCTGGGATTTGGTTCAATTTCCTGCAGGAAAAAGAGCATTACATAATAAATGGGTTTACAATAGGAAGAAGATGGAGGAAAAAAGTGGTACAAGGATAGACTTGTTGTAAAGGGGTTTGCACAAAAKAAATGTATAGATTTTGATGAAATATTTTCTCTTGTTGTTAAAATGACTTCAATTAGGACTATTTTAAGTCTTATGGCAATATAAGATTTACATCTTGAACAATTAGATGTAAAAATAACTTTTCTCCATGTGGATTTGGAGGAATATATTTATATGCAACAACCACAAGGGTATGAGTTCAAAGGGAAGGAGAGTTTGGTATGCAGGTTGAAGAAGAGCTTGTATGGCCTAAAGAAAGCTCCAAGGCAATGGTATTTGAAGTTTGACAGTTTTATGAAAGAACAAGGTTATAGTAGATGTCATTCTGATCAATGTGTTTATTTTAAAATCATAGAAAATGGAAGCTATATTACATTGCTATTGTATGTAGATGACATGCTTGTTGCAGGGTCTAATATGCATGATATAAATGTTCTCAAGAAGAAATTAGCTAATTCATTTTCCATGATGGATTTGGGTGCTACAAAGAAAATCCTTGGTATGAGAATAACAAGAGATAGGAAAAATTGAAAATTGACATTGTCTTAGGGTGAGTACATAGAAAAGGTGTTGGAGAGGTTTATAATGCAAAATGAAAAACCAGTTAGTACACCTTTGGCCAACCATTTCAAATTAACTAAGGAAATTGATCCAGATTGTATTGGGCACGAAATTGTTGGTCACTATAATTGCTTAATTAATTTTAAACAACCAAGTGAAACATAAATTATCAACCCAGGGAAGTATTTTGTTTCAAAGATATCCACGCACTGTATATGCTCAATTCCAAAAGCACTTAGTTTTGTAGTAAATAAATTCACACTATTTATTCTTGCTTGAACTGATGCTCTGAATTAAATCACAGGAAAGCAATTCCCCTATTGCAATTCTTTTAAACCTTAATTAAGAATCCTGGATTACATTAAAAGTAATACTGCAATGGGAAAGAACAACTGTCTTGCAATCAGAGAACATGACCCTTACTCTCAAACAGAGACTCAATACTAACACTATTTCATGAAACAATAATGCAGAAAAACAATTAACTCTATCTTAACAGAAACCAAAGCACTTAGTTCCTTTCTGTCTAAGAAGGAGCCTTGGGCCTTACTTCTGTTGTAGCACGCTTGTGAGGTTGAGGTCTATAGAGAACAGGGCAGTTTGATTCCTTTCTTTCTGAGCAGGGATCTCTAACCCAGTTTCTGGCTAACACCAAGGAAAGTCTACAGTGAACAGGATATTGGTTCTTTCCTTTCTGAGT
>JZKD02S0053091.1:0-10108 GCA_000966675.3 Picea glauca | reverse complement strand
TTCAATACTTTAGAACTAGGGAAAGAGTAGTATTCTGTCTCAGTTTGTTCCAGATCCAGGTGGATCTGTGGAGATTGGTTTGTGTCCGCACTCACGAATTTATCCTAGAACAAAAGGATACTCCACTAGAATATTCCACCTGGGAGTCAGCTACCATTTGAGAATAGTTTCATCATATTAATCCTTTAAGACAAGGCTCTTTTTCAAGGGGGAGGGCATGTTAGGGACCTAACCTCCCTAACCCTTCACATAGATAGAATAATATATTTTCCATGTGATAAAGTTCGGCATTAGTAAATAAGTACTATGTTGTCTTATATCTCTTTCTTTCACTTCTTGGTTTGACCCGGGTTCATATCTGAACAAGTTTCCAACAAAACCCTCTAAAACTATCGACCCTCCTAGTAAACCAGAAGGCAACGTTGCACGCAGAGTACACATTGCAGTCTCACCCGAGATAGCTCTATGGGTGACTACAATGCTCAAGTGCTTGCAGTCTAGGAATGAGTGCGAATCTGGGAGTATATTCTTGCTTCTCTTTATGCATTAAACATGTTATTGATTCAAGTATTCCTAGGATTCATATATATTTAGGCTGATGCATGCATTCTAATACATATAGTTAATCATTCATTCATAATATAACCATTGATAGAAGGTAAATCATTCAATAAAAATCACACAGAACACAAGTTTTACTGTGGTTCACCCCCTCCTGGGATACATCCACAAAGATTTGGCTTCTATGCTCTTTTATTACTTTGTTGAAAAACATGGCATTGTGCACATTACATATTCAATAATACAATCATGATGAGGTTAAGGAATGTATGTGAGGAAAACTAGAGCACACTAGGATCCTTATCCTGTGACCTAACCCTCAAGATCTATCTTCCTTGACTCTTCTACAACCTTATTATAGTAATAATTGAACACCTTCAACAACAAACTTACAACCCCCAAACCCATAACCTAGACCTCCTAGGTTCTTATTTATACTATTTTACAGGCTTATAGTTGTTATAATCCTTATAAACAAATCTGACCCTAATATGATTAGGCTTTTCTGCCTCCTCGCACGTGGATTTTCCTCTTACATGTTTCTTTTACTTATTTTTCCGCATGCTTCTTTCTTGCCAACTATTGCGCGTGCTCCAAATTTAGGTCTCTCCTTCCAAAAATAGGTCTTTCCGCAAAATAGGCATGCACCCAACATGCCCCCAAAACTAGCATGTGGCCCATCCTAAGCCACTCAGGTAGCATGTGCTCCTTGAACAATCTCTGCCAAGATGTGGAATTTTCCTTCTAACTCTTCTCCTTTTCCTCTAGCTTGCACAACTTTCCCTATGAGTTATTCTACCCTCTGCATTGTGATATGATCCTTGAGAAACTCTGTTCTCTCAGCATGGTCCGGAACCATTCTCATATTTTCCTTCTCCAGTTTTTCAATTATTTGTGTTGCTTTCTCTTGGAGAGGTTATAATTGGGCATGTCTTGCCTTCTTATTATTCTATGTAGTCTTCAGTTCTTCCTGCAATATCTTCATTTCCTAGGCACCTTTCATTTTCTCTGTGATGTTCATGGAATTTTTCCTCTTCTTCATCTCATGGATTGTAGTGTTGATTACCTCCTCTCATTGGTCTAATTGTTGGAACTTATCATCTTCTTCCAAGGTCATCCATAGTTGTGCGGTCCTTTCAAACAATTGTGTGACCTTTTCATCTTCTTTCTCCATCATTTCCACTTGCAGGGTCATGTTGTTCCCTTTTAGAATAACTTTATGAGGATTAGTTGGGGTTAATTTTTATTTAAGCTCCTTTATCTCCTTCTTTTAGTCCTCGAGTGTTTGTGCAATGATTTGGATATGTTCTTCTGCATTTCTCATGGTTGCCTATGCATTTTCTGGAATTCTTGTGAAGAATTCCTTCATCTTCTGCTCTAAATTATCTGCGCATTGTTTCTCCTTTTTTGTCTCAAGATTCACCTGCTCAACCACCATTTCCAAGGCATCCTTTCCAATTTTATCTACCTAAAATTATTTCATGTCTATCCTTGCTCAAGATTGAATTTCTTACGCGACACCGACTTGCAATTTGTACAGTGCCTTTGTTGGTATTTTCTCCAGTACCAATTGTACCTGTGTCAGATCTCTGAGTGATGTTTGGGTTGTGGCCTTGTCCATATGCAACATCTCTGATGTTATTTTGAATCTTGGACTTTCTTGCACTATGGTTTGGATGGTATCTTCTTCTTTCTATGCGCTCATGTCCTCGACTTCTATTTCTAGGTGGATTGGTTATGTTCCCCTTCCAAACCTTTGCACTTCTTGTATCTGCTCTAGAACCTTCCTGATATCAACCAACTCATTATGTATCCTTCCTATTTGGTTTTTTTCCTCTTAAAACTCCTCCGTTGTGAGATCTTGTACTCTCTTTACGACAATATCAACATCATCCTCAGTGATTGTATGCTCTAGGATATGTTTCTAGGCCTTGGACTTCTTGCACACACCCCCTATATGTATAATTTGGTGCTTTGGTGGCCCTATTTATTATGGAGTGGTAGCCAAAGGGGTTTCATGTTTCATTGTGTCCCCCCCCCTCCTTGTTCTTCTTGCGTCGAGGCATTATCCTTCTTCCTTGACTACGCATCCTTCTTTGGAGCACTATTCTTCTTCTGTTGCACTGGATTTTGACTAGGCTTCCCCTGTTGTGTTGGGTTTTTTGGAGTAGTGTTGTCTCCTGCAGGTGTCTTGGATAAACCTTCTTCTACCTCCTTACCCTTTGGTATTTCCTTGGAAATTATTGGGATCTTCTAGTCATCATGTCAGTCTCGCATTGTCATTTGAACCTCCTCTTCATTGATGTAGAATCGAAGTTGCATCCATTCTTTTGTTGGATCCATGTGCGCTTGGATCCACATGTTGTGTCATGTATCCCTAAAGTTGTCTACTCCTTGATAATACATGACCACTTCAGGACTTATCCTCCACGTGTTGGCTATGTTGTCCTAGATGTCACTAAAATATTAAGCAAAGGTTTCATCATTGCCACTTCTTTGTTTGGGTTCCAAATTTCTTCCCATTGATGTATATTGTGTCACGCGATAGTGTCCTACTCTATCACAGAAGTAGGAGTAGGGAGGATCCTTCCACCCGATTAAAGATATCAGGATCAACAACCAAGAGTAATGGAACTTTGTTCCCAAGTCTTGTGCGTCCTTAGAGTCGTCTAAGAATAGGTTCAATAAATATGGGGCCCAGCTAAGCATGGTATCTTTTGCGCATTAAGCTGCAGCTGCGAAAACCCTTGTAGGGACCTCCTCCTTGTGTCATTTTTTTATCAATTTGCATGCCATAAGCTTTGTGGCCATCCTAGTGGTTGCGTCATTGATTTTCTTGATAATGATTCTGTGTGAGCCTCTTTCCACCTTGTATGTCTTATTCATCTCTTCGGCGAGAGACTTTTCTTTGGTTTTCTCATCTAGGTACTATGCAAGACTCTCACCCATTGATGGAAGACCTGTGATGAACGTAATCAAATATACATCGATGGAGACAGGTTCTTCCAACCATAAAAATCCTCCATTGAGGACTTCCATCAACTGTTTGACACAGTTATTTACCTCTTTCCCCCTGCCAAAGTGGGCAATCTCTAGCAAGTTTAGAATCCCTGTGTTTTCTAGGCCTACTGCCCATTTCTTTAGTTGTAGTATTGGGTCTCCAAATGAACCCATGCCTAGGATCTCCATGTACACCTGCTACACAAATTCTAGGAATTTTTTGGTATCAGAGACATCATGGTCTGCATATATCAGCCTTTCTACGCAACTCGGTAGTGTTGGTTTGGCCTGCACCCCCTCTCTAATGCACAATAACACAATTAAGGCATTGGGATTCTTGCATGGGGACCACGTGATGGTTCCTTTTCCCTTTCTTGTTACTCACGTGCTAGAGGTCCCTGCCTCTAGTTCTCTATCTTTTGCACCTGACTATGTCTTCCCTATGATGTCTTCAACCTATCCTTCCTCCTCCTATGTGGATCCTACCATAGGTTTTGTTCTTGGACCAAAAGACATTGTTCATTCATTGGCACCACCATTCATTATGTGGGCTACTTTGGCCCTCCCAGGTTTTTGTGGGCTTCCCGTTGCATACTAGTTAGTGGCCCTGCACATTGTTGTGCAGGTTAATCTCCATCATGATCGTCATCGTGGATTCTTCTTCTTCCTCTACCATTGTAGTGCTTATTGGTTTGACCTGTAGAGATGGAATTTCATCAACATCGATGATTCCCTCTCTCTGTGTCATTTCCTTCTCTACCTCTATGGTTTCTTGTGGTGACCTAAGATGACTTCATGTTTTCCATGTGGTTTGGCTTGGTGCACCAACCTTTGGAGGTTCCATCGAGGGTAGTTAGTTCTTTCCTGAATAAGCTTTGACTACTTCAATCTATGCACTTGCCTATTCGCCTCTCATCTTTGTGCTCCCTAGCTTCATGAGTATGAAAATTCACAATAAATATTGTTTGACCTACATTGCCCCTTTATATAGAGGGTGTCATGAATTCCCTGAATATTCTCGGAGAAGCTTCCTTGGTTTTTATTAATGCATTGAATCTTGTTGAGTATGCTTCATTTAGTTTCATAAATTCCCAATTCATACCTTTTTGTCCTAACGATCGGTTTTACTTTTCCAACCGTTGGCCTATTTTCTGGTGCACTGCACTTTTTCACTCCATTGTACATTTGTTTCATGACTTTTCCTTAATGTGTAGTGTTTTTCTTTCTGTCACCCATATGTTGCGTGTGTTTTTCTTTTCTTTTTGTCGTGTTGATTTTATTATCTATGTGCATGATATTTCCTAGTATATTTTTATTTTCTTTCTTTTCTACTTTTATATTTTGTTTTCCCTATTTTTCTCCTTTTTATTTATTTTTATCATTTTTTTGCCCTACTCTCTACTACAATACACTATATACATTCATTTCCCCATTGTGTTGTAACTTTTAAAGGTTAGTAGGTTGACTATCTGTGTACAGTTTCAAATGAATATCGTTGATCATTCCTTTCAGTTATGTTCTTCCCAAGTATTGTAGTTGTACAGATCCCTCATATGTGATAGTAATTACTTCATATGTCCCTAACCAATTCATCCTAAACTTACCAGGATGTTAAAAATTTTTACTGTCATAGAGAAAAACTAGGTCTCCCTCCTTAAAACTCTTATTAATATGTCTATCATGCCAGGCTTCGTCTCTTTCTTTTTGTACTTTGTGGTGAAATCCTGCCAGAATCTTTTCCTCTTCTATTTCCATTAGTTTATTTAACCTTTCCTGTACTATGCCTCTTTCTATCATGTTGGTAATTGTTTCTATGCATAGACTGGGTACCAAAAATTCTAAAGGCACCACTGCTTCCTGCCCATACACCAATCTAAATGGTGTATGTCCTGTCAAATTTTTACATGTGGTCCTATATTCCCACAATAATTCAAGTATCTTCAAGTCCCAATCATCCCTTTTGACATTCCATATCTTAGTCAGAGCATTTTCCAAGATCTTATTGAAAGCTTCTACTGTCCCATTTGCTTGAGGATGATATGGTGTACTCTTCTAGTGATAGACTTCAAACTCCTTAGTCATAGTGCTAATGGTATCATTGACAAAATGAGTTCCTTGGTCGCTCATTAAAATCCTTGGACATCCAAATCTGGTGATCACTTTCTCAAACAAGAGGTTTGTTTTTGTCTTTATGCTACAATATTTGATAGGTGTTGCTTCTGCCCATGTTGTTAAGTATTCAGTTGCAGTAATTATATATCTATATCATGACATTTTTGTTGGTGGATTAATAGGTCCCACAAAGTCTATTTCCCATTTTTCAAATACCTGCAAAGTCATGTGTGGTCTTAGAGGCATCTCATCCCTTCTATTGGGTTTTCCAACCCTCTAATAGACATAACATTTATGGAAATATTCCTTGGCATATTTATAGATTGTTTTCCACCATAATCCTACGTGCAATACCTTATGCACAGTATATTTATCTGCATAATGTCCTCCAACTATACCTTCATGAGATTTTACCAAAATTATGGGCCCTTCATGTTTTAATACACACCTTCTCAAAAAAAATCTACGCCCATATTGTATAAATGTTTTGCAACAAGTTGATAGTCTACAACTCTTACTACCATATTTTTCTTTTGTGCAGTGATAAAATCTTGTGGTGCAACCTGTGTACTTAAGTATTCAATAATATAAACGAAGTATTCATTACCTACATGTACTGAAAATAATTGCACATCAGGGAAGTTCTCTTCCAAGTTAGTAGGTTCCTCTCCATTAGTGACCCTTGATAGGTGATGAGGTCCTGCATTCAGCTTCCCTGGTTTGAATATCACTTCGAAATCAAATTCTTGAAAAAAAAAATATCCATCTACAAATTCTCCCCCCCAACATTGGTTTGTTGATTAGATATTTGAGGGCATAATGGTTTGTGAAAATTTTAAAGTGGTTACCCAGTAGATAGTGCCTGAACTTTTGAAGTGCATATACCATGGCTAAGCCTTCTCTTTCTATGGTGTTGTAATTCTACTCTGATTCTGAAAATTTTCTACTTGCAAAGGCTATAGGATGGTCTAAGTCCCCTGCTCTTGGTTGTGCCAAAATTGCTCCAAGTGTTATGGTTGATGCATCTACATGCACATGAAATTTGCTTTCCCAGTCCAGGAATACTAATATAGGTGATGTGACCATTTTTTATTTTAAGGTGTCCAATCCTTATTGGCAGTCCTCATTCCACTAAAATATGGTGTCCTTCTTTAACAATTTTTCTATTGGTGTATAATCTGTGCATATCCATTTATAAATTTCCTGTAATAGCTTATATGTCTCAGTGTTTCTCTCAACTGGAGCACTAATTTTGGTGGTGGTAAATTCACAATGACTGCAATCTTAGCAGGATCCACTAGTAAACCTTGTTTACACACTATATGTCCTAAAAATATTCCAAAAGGTGTGCCAAAAATGCATTTTTTGATGTTTAATGAGATCTGACATTGCTTTCATCTTTCCAACATGAGCCTTAATACTTCTACATGATCTTTTAACAGACTATATATAGTCCATTCATCTAGATATAGTTCTAGAAACTGATGTATGAATTCCTTAAAAGAATCTATGACTACTCTTGAAAATATGGTTGGTTCATTCTTCATCCCAAGTGGCATGACTGTATATTGGTAGGATCCCCATTATGTAGAAAAATTAGTATTATACATGTCCTCTGGAGATATTTTGATCTGGTGGTAACCTAAGAATCCATATGTAAATGAATATGCTTCCTAGAATCCCACATTCTTTAAGACATCATCTATAAAAGGGGTAGGAAAAGGGTCATGTAAGGAAGCATCATTCATTTTTCTCAAATATACACAAATCCTTATCCCCCCTTGTTTCTTTTCTTGGACTACCATAGGACTTATCCATTCAAATTCCTCTACTGGTTCTATGATACCAACTTTCAACATTCTATCAATTTATGCTTATATACTAGATTAAGTCTATAAGGTCTCTGCCTAACTGGTCTTGCCTTAGGTTTGAGAGGTATATTCATATCACCTAGATCCCCTGATATTCCTTTCATCTCTATAAAGGTGGAAATAGGTCATTGTATTCGTGAAGTAACTATATTATTCTTTATACTAATTGTTCATCCCAATAGTCTCCAATACTTGCCATTTTAGGATTTTCAGTTGTCCCAATGTTGAACTTATTCACTTTGATTGGTGCAGCAAATACTTCTGATTCCAGAGATGGACCTTCCACCTATATTTCTCCTTCAATATCTGTAATCTAAATATTACACGGATCATCTTCATCTGGTGCTTCCTCTTCCACATGATAGCGTGCGAGTAACTCTTTGACTGTCTGTCTATTTTGTTGTTGATATTATGTCAAGATTTCAACTTCTAGTTCATCAATAAATATCATTCTCTATATCAGCTTCAGTGTTGAATCCATGTTGGGTTTATCATGTTCAAATGAGAATGTTACTATGAAATTTTGTTTGTAACCCTGTTCATTTTGCAGTACCTCTGCGCATCTCCTGGTCTATATACCAGTTCCCTGGGATTCCTTCCAATGTATGGATAAAGTGACGAGGCCATTCCTCTAGTGGTGTCCTCCTCCACTGTGCCTTTCACATATATAAGTGTTCAAATGGTTCTTTTTTCCCATCATACCTATGCATCTTATTGTTCCCCTGTTGTGCACCAAATCTAATGTGCAGTAATCGTTTACATTGATACCAATCCTAAATTGCTTCCTTGTGTGCACCCCACCATATTGTAGGTTTTTCCTTGAGTGAAATATCTTGGGCTAACAGCCTCTAATTTTCTAATACTGCCTCTTCATACTTCATCAGAAATTCCTCTAATTCATTTACCCCCTAAAAACTGGGAGGTTCTATTATCTTTGTACCAACCCATCTTACTACACAATCTATTCTTGCACACCTTCTTGTGGAAACTTCATGTAATCATTGTTTCCAATTCTCCAAACCTATTTCTGAGTTGGAATCACATGATGGGATGCTTCTCCAATTGAGTACCCCATCTGAATTTGGATTAACATAATCATCTTCTCACACGGTGGTTCTGTACAAATGGTTTATTTACTCCAAATCCAAACAAGTGGGTTCCACAAACCTTTCTCCTTTTGAAGGATCTAATGGTGTAATGACTATATATTAACCTTATTCAAATGTCATTTTACTTGTCTTCAAGTTGATTATGGCTTGGTTATAAAATGCTCAATCCAATCCAAGCAATGTTGGATAAGGTGTTGTCCCATCTACTATCTCTATTACTTCAAAATCTTCCATAGTGCACACTCCATCCAAATCTATTGTCACACCTTTAAGCCTTTTAATTGGTAAAACTTTGTGTTGATTTGTCAATTTTAATTGTACAGGTGAATATCCTAGTGTGGGTTATCCCATAAACTTCCATGTATTCTTAGGTAATACATTTACTTCATAGCCTAAGTCCAGTATGATATCACCCATATTAAAATCCCCAATGTTGTCATTCAGTCTGAATTATTTGCTTGTCCTTCTTCTTGTATGGAGATGATGGACTGTTTTTGTTCTAAATTTCCTTCTAACTCAATGTTACATATTTCTAGCATATTATGTAAGATCTTAACAGATTATGGATCCTTCAATATCTTAACATAGAATTGAAAAATGTTTTTTATGTTACTTACTTTCTCTAAAGGTTGTGCGTCACTGGTATGGTCCATTGAAGAGGGCATCTAGTACATTGGTGAGTTATGAGTTTTTTGTGCGGCTGATGTGGATGCAAAATTATGCTTGAGAAACTCATGTCTGGCCTCCTTGACTGTTTCTTTTTATTTCCGTGCATCAAACTACATATGTGGATTAGTATTCTTCTTAACCCATTGGTGTTGCATTGGATCTTGTTTTACTGTATCAGTTACTATCTTATCTCCTCCTCGAGTGACTATATTGATGTTTCTCCTATCATCCCTAGCTTCTGTAGAAATCGACTGGACATTCTAGTTGTTATGATTCCTTTTTTCTTGGATCTTTCCCAAAAGTGTTGGACAATCTTCTATATCATGGTTTGTTGCCCGACATTACATACATGTTGTTGGTGGAAGTGGACATTCCATTGCATAATTTCATGGATGTTGGTAGTTGTGGCACACTATTGGACCTTTTCCTCATCCAAATCATCCTCTATCTCATATTTCATCTCGGTATCCACATCGATCTCCTCGCAGTGTGTTGTACTGAGATACCTGGTTATACGCCCGATGTTATATTGTGGTTTTGCATTGTTGTATTAAGGTTGTGCATTTTTATATTGTTGTTGCACATTGTTGTATGGTTGTGGGACCTGGTTGAACTGAGGTGAAACTTTTCCTATCATCATTTAGGCTTGCACCCTATACATATATGAAGTACTTTCTCTCATAATATCCATCATCATGACCCACTAACTTGCAAAAATTGCAATATGAACTTTTGGGTATTGTCGTATACTTCTGCATCATTGGACAATGATATGGATTATGCCCC
>JZKD02S0053080.1:0-25888 GCA_000966675.3 Picea glauca | reverse complement strand
TACCACTGATAAAATAATGAGTTTGATTCAAATTGTATTTACTTCTAAGTATCACCCAAAATAATTTCAAGGCATGCTTCTTGCCATACAATTTCCTCTCACATCATGGTCGGCCGCTTATTTATGGTCAGGGTATTTATGGAACCACTACATGACTTTTAAAAAACTCTCCTTATGACACCACACCACCGCTAACATATTAATAAGTATTTTTCATATGATGTCTTTTAACTTGAGATTTGCACCAAAATATATATTTTGATAACATAACATTTCTCTTTTTAAAAATATATGGAAAATCTTCTCTTAACTAATAGAAATTTAGCTTTGAAACTCACTCTTTTTTAGATACCTTTGACCAACTGCCATAATTGCTTCAACGACCCCAAGCTAGTAGTTATGTTGAACCATTATTAAAATGCTAAGATTTCAATTCTGCTCAACGCATACCTTTGACCAGTTAGCGAGTGATTTTTCCTCCTTTTGTTTTTCGCATGATTCCACTCTTTCCAGCAGACAGACCCTTGGCCTTCTATACTAGCGACGCTCTCCCTAGCTTAGCAACATTCAACAATTATGTGGTCCGTTGTTGGCAACAATATTCTTTGCTCCACAACACCACACGATGGTCGGCTCATCTTCTTCAACGAGAGACTCCACAATACAGACTGCCACAATACGGGGGATGCAGTATGAAGAAATGTGCAATCCGAACTTTGAAATCGATTGTAAAGAGAGCCTCACCACAAGCATTAGGTCAGATTCAAACTATTTACCATGTACTCAGACTCACGTAAGACTTTGTGTTTTGTGTTTTTGGGCCGTAGAACAATACTATTGAATGACAAGCAACAACATAGACAACAACAACAACGGAAATTTTGAGACAACACAAACAAACATAGGATGCAACGAAAGATATGTGACGATCGTGGACACGTTTTTCACAGACGCATACGGGCAAGAAATTGGCTCGGCAACTAGATTTGAAGACCACATGCCCCAGGGTTTTCAATTCATTTTGAACTACAGTTCCTTTCATTGCAATGCTCCACCTCTTTTAGCAACAATCCTCTAGAATAATCAACGCCCTCTGTTGTTGGATTTTCACTAATCAACTCTAGATCCTCTTAATTATTCAATGGTAGTGGTGTTTCTATCAATTACAATATATAGTAATGCTCCTCTTGGAAATACTCCCGATGTCGTTCTTTCTACAATGGCTACTTCTTTTGTCTCACAGAAACGATGGGTGGCACATCGAACACTAATACAATTATGCTCTAGGTCTACAGTATTCCAAAGCAATGGACTGATCTCCTCAGTGAATGTCTCCCGTAGCCTCTCCTCATTCCTCCAAAATTTATTCCCTTCACAACTGTTGAAATTAGTGCAGCTGCAAGAACCATTCTCATGGAGGATGGCATAAGACCCTAGCTGTGGACTAGGGCCCCCAACACACTCCTGGGGTTTCTTGGTATGAGACCAAGCAGTGAGAGCCATGGCAAAAGATCCTTGTGAGGGCCCCCAGTAGATGACTGGGGTTCTTGGTCTAGGACCAAGCAGTAAGACCCTAAATGTGTTCTAGGGCCCCTGGATGTGTTCCAGGGAATCTTTGCACAGTGCTTGGATTGATCCTTGGATGTGCTCCTTGGTGGTTGATATAAGTCCCTAGATGTGTTCCAGGGAACCATTTATTAATGCATGGGTTGATCCTTGGTCTTGTACCTTGGTGGATAAGACCCTAGATGCGTTCTAGGGCCCCTGGATGTGTTTTGGGGAAATCTGGCCTTTGACCAGGTAGATCTTGGTGTAATACCAAGATGTGTTGATGTGTGATCCTCTTCCTCTCTCTTGGGATAGTCCATGAGACCTAGGAGAGTCTATGAAGATGGACATGACCACATTGTTGATGTACCCCCTTATGCAGTGATGATAAAATTTATAGGTCACTATGAGACTCATGTGGACATGTTTTGCCATTAAGGAACCCCCCTTGACTTTAATTTAAAAAGTATCCCCTTGTTGGTTTGCTTTCCCTCTTGGTTTATGTGATTGGGTTTTATTTTGTGTGATTGGGGTTTATTTTATGTGACTGGGGTCTTTATGTAATTAGGGTTTTAATTAAATATTAATTGATATTTATATTAATTAAATGTCAACAATTAATTATAATCCTAATTACCCTAACCCCTCTCCCTAACTATAAATTAGACCTTACCCTATTGCATTTTACACTCACTCATTCTCTCCTCACTCTCCTTTTTGTGACCACCTCAATGAATAGTCTCTCTTGTTGATGCGACCTCTCTTGAATTTATCAGTTTCAGTTCTAAGATTTTCTATGTTGGCTGGAGGGTCTGCTGCTGATGTGTGATTGCTGGATCTGTCACTTCTGAACTGCGAGGTGCCTCTCTTGCTGTCGGACCTGCCTCTCTTGTTGCCAGACCTGTCCTCTTGCTACCGAACTTGTCCTCTTGCAGCCGGACCTGTGCCAGTGGGTGCCGTTCCCCCTTTAGGGCCACAATTTTGTGTGTAAGTGCCGCGGGCCCCTTTCTGGGCTATCTCCTTTGTTGTGTGGGCTCCCTTTCAACTGCTGCGTGGAGTACTGAGATCCGTGTGGGGGTTTCTTAGTTTGCTATCCAGATTTCTGAGTGAGGGTGTTTGCTGTTTTCTAGTGGAGGTTTTTCTTACTTGTCCAGATCTCTTCTTGTGCCTAATCACTGTCTATTGGAGGGTTTTTCCTGCTGGGGTTATTGCTGTTAAGTCAGAGGGTTTATTGCTGTTTTCTTTGAGGGTTTCCATCCATGGAAAAACTGTTCCACAGTTCTTTTTGACAGAGATCAAACCCTAGAGGTTTGATCCATGAACCTAAACTAAAGTCTGAGCATATTTACAGAGGCTTACATCCCCACACGTGACAATTACATCTATCATTGAATCAGGAGGTAAGCTAAAAGTTAATTTTTCATACTCAGAAATTTTATTTGCTTTAGATTTGTTTGTATGTCTTCTTCTTTATGCTGATCTAGTGAACATAAAATTTTAAAAGCATTTTGTTTTTCAGTTTTCCCTAATTCTAACATGGAATCAAAGCTTAGGGCGCGAAAAGAACTCAAGAATTGCAAACTTGAGCATGCGTAGATCCATTTTTTAGGGTTTGTTTTGCAGATCAGCAACATATCATCTTCATAATCTGATGCAGAACTCAGCATGGCCTCTTCTTCAGTCAAAGCTGACAATAGACTTGAAGGGGCCTCTAACTTCAATGCTTGGAAGTGTAGGATACTCAACATCCTAGAAGAGAGTGATTTGGATGAGCTGGTTACTAGGGTAATAGAAGAACCCACTTCAAATACTGGCAGGGCAGCATACAAGAAAAGATAGGCGAAAGCTAAAAGAGTCATTTTTGACTCAATTAAGGACAGCATGATGCCCATCATTGGTCATCTAAGGACTGCCAAAGATTGCTTTGATGCCCTAGCAAATCTCTATGAAAAGAAGGCTCCAACTCAGAAGAGAATATTGAAGAAACAACTACATACATTAAGGATGGGAAATGATGAAACCATTGCTGCCTTCTTCTCCAAGATTGCTCAAACCATAGATCAACTTACAACAATAGGAGTTGTTGTGGATGATGATGACCTTGTGCAAATTGCAGTGGATGGACTCCCTGAGTCATGGGGAATCTTTCTTGCTTTAGTCAATGGAAGAGAAGCTCAACCTAACTTCGACAGATTATGGCATGACTGCTTAGAAAAAGAAGGAAGACTCAAAAGTAGAAATGAGCATTCAATTCTAAGAGATCATGCCTTTTCAGCTAAAGCCAAGAAATGGAAGAAGTTTCTTCAACCTAAAGGCAAAGGTAAGAAACTTCAAGGTAAGTTATCTCACCTTAATCCTCATTTATCTAAAAGTAAGATGTTTTAACTGCAATAAGCTAGGACATTATGCAAAAGATTGCAGGAACCCTCCCTCTTAGCAGAGAAGAAAAGGTAAGTTCCATGCCTTCGTTTCCACTGAAGAAGTTGAGCCTCAACAGGAACCTCAAAGAAGAACTAGGGTAGCCACCAAAGAGAAAGAACAACACCAAGAATATTATCTCATCTCAGCTCTTTCCGGCACTATAACCAAGTCCGAGGAGGTTTGATTAATGGACAGTGGTGCCTCCAAACACACGACAGGTTTCAAACAAAATCTTGCAAACTATTGGGATAAGAAGTTCAATGTAAAGGTAGAACTGGGTGATGATGGTACTTATGAAATAAAGGGGTTTGGATCTGCCTCTTTCCAGCTTCAATTAGGTAATATATTTCATATTGATGAAATTCTTTATGTTCCTGGTTTAAAGAAAAATCTAATCTTAGTTGCAGTGTTAGAAAGCAAAGGATACTCAATAGCCTTCACCAAAGGGAAGGCTCTCATGTGGCCCTCAAATGGAGATTTGAGCACTACCATGACTATTGGAACTCGTGAGAGTGGACTTTACAAAATCACAGGTCAAGTTGTTCAAGCACTAGCTCACGAGATGATAAATCCCTACGAGCTCTGGCACAAAAGACTTGGACATCTCAACTACAATGCACTTTCAGGTTTGCAAAAGATGGTAACAGGTATGCTAGTATTTTCATTTGAGCATGATAGTGTTTATAGAAGTTGTGCTCTCGGTAAGAATACAAAGAAAGCGTATCCTCACAGCAATAGAAAATTTAATGGCATTTTAGATCAAATTCATTCTGATCTTTGTGGGCCTATGACTGCTCCATCTTTGAATGGTTGTATTTACTATATCATTTTTATTGATGATTGTTCTCGTAAAACTTGGATTTATTTTTTAAAGACTATAGATGAATCTTTTAGCAAATTTCAAGATTTCAAGAATCTTGTTGAAAACCAGACAGGTAGACACATCTGGGTTTTCAGAACTGACAATGGTAAAGAATTTGAGTCCTACAAGTATGATGAACTCTATCGAGCTTCCGGGATTAAGAGGGAATTGACTGTGCCTTATAATCCCCAACGAAATGGGGTTGCAAAAAGAAAGAACAGAACAATCTGTGAAGCAACCAGAGCCATGATGTATGATTGAAATTTACCATTATCTCTTTGGGCCGAAGTTGCAAGTACTGTAGTCTACATTCAGAACAAGTGTCCTCACAAAGCCCTTGAAGAGAAAACTCTAGAATAAGTTTTCACCTGTATAAAGCCATCAATTGATCACTTTTGAATCTTTGGCAGTCCAGTCTATATTCATATTCCAAAAGAAAAAAGGACTAAGCTAGAGCCCTCCGGAAAGAAATGAACTTTTGTGGGATACAGTGAAACCTCAAAGGCTTACAAAATTTATATCCCAGGTCAAAAGTTCATTGAGGTCAGCAGAGATGTGACTTTTCATGAAGAAACAACTTTTTGTCGTGCCAGAGAGCTTCCATGTGATACAGAGGAGCAGGAAGCTCCATCTCATGAACCTTCAGATTCACCTCTTCCAGATGAGCAGAGAGAGGAGACCTCAAAACCTTCAGTGGATCCCACAAGGGATACTATTGAGTTTCCTTTAGAGAAACCTCTTGTTAAAAGGAAACCAGCCTGGTGCGGGGAAATTCTAAAGGAAGCAGAAAAACATTCAACACCTAAAGGCACTTTTAGAGAAAACAAGAAACCAGATAAGTACTCTCACCTAATAGCTCAATTGAATCTTGTGATTGATCCATAACCTTCCACCTTTGAAGAAGCCCCAAACATCAAGTGTGGAAAGATGCTATGATAGAAGAATATGATTCAATTCTAAAGAATGATGTATGGGCAGTGGTCCCAAGACCTTGTGGCAAATCAGTGGTAACCTCCAAATGGCTTTATAAAATAAAGCATATAGCAGATGGCAGTGTTGAAAAATTCAAGGCTAGATTTGTGGCTTGTGGTTTCTCTCAGAAAGAAGGAATTGACTATGACGAGATCTTTGCTCGTGTTGCCAGATATACTTCCATCAAGATTATTATCTCTCTTGCCGCAGTTTTTGGTTGGAAACTTCACCAGATGGATGTTAAGACTGCTTTTCTTAACGGTGAAGTTGAGCAAGAGGTGTATATTGAACAACCTGAAGGGTTCGTGATCCATGGGAAAGAATCTCATGTGTGCAAAGTCAAGAAAGACTTTTATGGATTGAAGCAATCTCCGAGAGCTTGATATGGGAGAATTGACAACTTTCTATAGAGTCTTGGGTTCACTAAGAGCATAGGAGATCCCAATCTTTTTATAAAGATTGTACAGAATCATCCAGTTATCTTAGTCTTATATGTGGATGATCTATTTCTCATTGGAGAGGAAAACTTGATAGCTCAGACTAAGAGGGAGCTTTCAACAGAATTCGAAATGAAAGACTTGGGGCTTATGCATTATTTTTTGAGCTTAGAGGTGTGGCAAAAACCAGGTGAGATCTTTCTCTCACAGAGCAAATATGCAGTTGATGTGCTCCACAGATTTGGCATGATGAAATGTAAGTCCATGTTCACACCGATGATTTCTAACCTGAAGAAATTACAAGACCATGTTACAGGTAGAGATCCGAAAGACCCCACCTTATATTGGCAGATCATTGGGTTCTTGATGTATCTTATACATACTAGACCGAACATCTGTTATGCAGTGAATGCCTTCTGTCAGTTCATGTGTGAACCGAAGCATATATATATGGTTGTTGTTAAACATATTCTAAGATATGTTCGGGGGACTATAGCCTATGGGCTCATATACACTTCCAGTGGAGGTGTAATGCTTCATGGATATACAGATTCAGATTGGATGGGTAGTACAGTGGACCGGAAGAGCACTTCCGGATATTGTTTCAGTTTGGGTTCAATGATGATCTCCTGGTCCAGCAGGAAATAGGGCTCCATAGCCCAGAGCACTGCAGAAGCAGAATACATTGCTGCAAGTGCTGCTAACAGAGAAGCAGTGTGGCTTAGAAAGCTACTTTCAGACTTGTTAAGTGCAGAGCTAGAACCCACAGTCATCTACTGTGATAACCAGAGCTGTATAAAGCTCTCCGAGAATTCGGTCTTTCATGACAGGTCGAAACACATTGAGATGAGATACCACTATGTTCGGGACATGGTGCAGAAGAACATTCTCAGTATTCAGTATGTTCCGACGACATAATAGACTGCAGATATTTTGACCAAGCCACTGTCCTTGACAAAGTTTGTGTACTTTCGAGACAAGCTTGGTGTTGCTGAGAATGTCTCTCTTGCTGAGAGGGAGTGTTGAAATTAGTGCAGCTGCAAGAGCCATTCTCCTGGAGGATGGTATAAGACCCTAGCTGTGGACTAGGACCCCCAGCACACTCCTGGGGTTTCTTGGTATGAGACAAGCAGTGAGAGCCATGGCAAAAGACCCTTGTGAGGGCCCCCAGTAGATGATTGGGGTTCTTGGTCTAGGACCAAGCAGTAAGACCCTAGATGTGTTCCATGGGAATCCTTGCCCAGTGCTTGGATTGATCCTTGGATGTGTTCCTTGGTGGTTGATATAAGTCCCTAGATGTGTCTAGGGCCCTTGGATGTGTTCCAGCCTCCAGGGAACCCTTGCTTAATGCATGGGTTGATCCTTGGTCTTGTACCTTGGTGGATAAGACCCCAGATGTGTTCTGGGGCAACTTGGCCTTTGACCAGGTAGATCTTGGTGTAATACCAAGATGTGTTGATGTGTGATCCTCTTCCTCTCTCCCGGGATGGTCCATGAGACCTAGGAGAGTCTACGAAGATGGACATGACCACATTGTTGATGTACCCCCTTATGCAGTGATGATATAGTTTATAGAGACTCATGTGACTCATGTGGACATGTTTTGCCATTAAGGAACCCCCCCTTGACTTTATCTTAACAAGTACCCCCTTGTTGGTTTGCTTTCCCTCTTGGTTTATGTGATTGGGTTTTATTTTGTGTGACTGAGGTTTATTTTATGTGATTGGGGTCTTTATGTAATTAGGGTTTTAATTAAATATTAATTGACATATTAATTAATTGTCAATAATTAATTATAATCCTAATTACCCTAACCCCTCTCCCTTACTATAAATTAGACCCTACCCTATTGCATTTTACACTCACTCATTCTTTCCTCACTCTCCTTGCTGCGGCCACCTTAGTGAATACTCACTCTTATTGATGCAGCCTCTCTTTAATTTATCAGTTTCAGTTCTAAGCTTTTCTGTGTTGGCTGGAGGGTCTGCTGCTGATGTGTGACTGCTGGATCTGCCACTTCTGAACTGTGAGGTGCCTCTCTTGCTGCCGGACCTGCCTCTCGCTGCCGGACCTGTCCTCTTGCAGCCGGACCTGTTCCAGTGGGTGCCGTTCCCCCTTTAGGGCCACAGTTTTGTGTGTAAGTGCCGCGGGCCCCTTTCTGGGCTATCTCCTTTGCTGTGTGGGCTCCCTTTCAGCTGCCGCGTGGAGTACTGAGATCCCTGTGGGGGTTTCTCAGTTTGCTGTCCAGATTTTTGAGTGAGGGTGTTTGCTGTTTTCTAGTGGAGGTTTTGCTTACCTGTCCAGATCTCTTCCTGTGCCTAATAACTGTCTATTAGAGGGTTTTTGCTGTTAAGTCAGAGGGTTTATTGCTGTTTTCTTCGAGGGTTTCCACCCATGGCAAAACTGTCCCACAGTTCTCTTTGACAGAGAGCAAACCCTAGAGGTTTAATCCATGAACCTAAACTAAAGTCTGAGCATATTTACAGAGGCTTACATCCACACATGTGACATTTACATCTATCATTGAATCAGGAGGTAAGCTAAAAATTAGTTTTTTATATTCAGAAATTTTATTTGCATCAGATCTGTTTGTATGTCTTCTTCTTTATGCTGATCTAGTGAACAGAAAATTTTAAAAGCATTTTGTTTTTCAGTTTTCCCTAATTCTAACAACAACGATCAATCGATATTTGTCAGTAGTGCAATTACATGAAGATTTATGTCTCATGATTTATCCCACAAGATCCGTGTCTCTAGGTAATACTTCCACGATCGCTTTACACGACAGACTCTAGCAGCAAATGATCCAACACGTCCTCTGCCATGCACCGATAGCCCACACACTTAGATCCACAATTCAAAAGGCTACAAAGATCCATTCTCACGACTTTACACAACCTCTTACTATTTGTTTTTCACCCAAAAAACATGCCCACGTCACTCTGATACCAAATGTTGGTTTCAAGAGCAGTAGGCAACAAATAATAACACACAGAAATCCGCCATAAGGAGAACAATATACACCAAAGCTCACATTGTATTAATATACAAAATGATACATTGCTCTCTTTTCAATACATGCGTGAGGCCTCATAATATAGCATTGAGGTGATCATAACAAGATGTCCAATATAGCATAACCATCTCCACAATATCTCCATGAATATCTCCATAAATCTCTATGTGATCTCTATCCCTAACTTCACTCATTGTCCTCATCTTTCATCATGTGGACTTCTAGAATAAGTCTACTTTCATGAATAGTAATTCCATCATATCATAAGTATGAATTATTCCTTCACCTATATGCCCTAGCCTAGCTTGGTTTTAGGACTTTGTGATAATTTGATAAATTAGCAGTAATTTCCAATCTTTTCAGAATTTTATGCATTTATTTTGTTGTGATATATCGTCATTTTTTTCTTTGTGTTGCACTTTTTTTTTTCCCTATGGAAGACGTGGGAAACCCTTTGAGTACTTCCCCACGTTTTGTGGATGGTAAACGGGGTAAACCATCGGCTTGATTACGGGCCTAACCCGGTGGGGACATCGAGTGAGGCTCAACAATCTCATCAAATATCAACAATAGCTGGCCGGGGAATTGACCCCAAGATCCCAATCATAATAACCACAACACTCATTCACTCGAGCTAACCCACTAGGCTTCTTCGTGTTGCACATATTCAAGCCTTCCCCACAAATTTCAAAGCCTTCTTTGGGAATTCTTAACTAAACATGTTTGCATAGTAAACCTGCCAAATTTTTCCAGATGGTAATTATAATGTAATGTATTCTTTAACATTCTAATGACCACAAAAATTTGAGAATTGTGGGATTGTAGCACCAACATAAGTTATTGCTCTGCTGAAAATTGGGCTTGCAGAGTTCGCACTTCAATTCATTGATCCAGAACATAGTTTCCAACTTTATGTCTCTGCACAAACACTTTATGGTTAACCTTTTACCTGGTTGTATTGGTGTGCCTATACTTAGTATTTTTAGCCATAACTAACCCAAAAGTATGAACCATGAAATGAAAACAATTTTGCCTTTCTTTTCCTCATTTCTGAACTTGATTATGGTGTATTTTCTGGCATTGCACATTTGATTCTCCCCCCCCATATTTTCACTGTGACATTCTGTAACTATGACATGTTGAGGAGTGCAATTTTTCTTCTGCATCCATCTATTGATCTGATATCTTGACCTTCAGCATGGTGCAATTTCNCTGGGCTATCTCCTTTGCTGTGTGGGCTCCCTTTCAGCTGCCGCGTGGAGTACTGAGATCCCTGTGGGGGTTTCTCAGTTTGCTGTCCAGATTTCTGAGTGAGGGTGTTTGCTGTTTTCTAGTGGAGGTTTTGCTTACCTGTCCAGATCTCTTCCTGTGCCTAATAACTGTCTATTAGAGGGTTTTTGCTGCTGGGGTTATTGCTGTTAAGTCAGAGGGTTTATTGCTGTTTTCTTCGAGGGTTTCCACCTATGGCAAAACTGTCCCACAGTTCTCTTTGACAGAGATCAAACCCTAGAGGTTTAATCCATGAACCTAAACTAAAGTCTGAGCATATTTACAGAGGTTTACATCCACACATGTGACATTTACATCTATCATTGAATCAGGAGGTAAGCTAAAAATTAGTTTTTTATACTCAGAAATTTTATTTGCATCAGATCTGTTTGTATGTCTTCTTTTTTATGCTGATCTAGTGAACATAAAATTTTAAAAGCATTCTGTTTTTCAGTTTTCCCTAATTCTAACAACAACAATCAATCGATATTTGTCAGTAGTGCAATTACACGAAGATTTATGTCTCATGATTTATTCCACAAGATCCGTGTCTCTAGGTAATACTTCCACGATCGCTTTACACGACAGACTCTAGCAGCAAATGATCCAACACGTCCTCTGCCATGCACCGATAGCCCACACACTTAGATCCACAATTCAAAAGGCTACAAAGATCCATTCTCACGACTTTACACAACCTCTTACTATTTGTTTTTCACCCAAAAAACATGCCCACGTCACTCTGATACCAAATGTTGGTTTCAAGAGCAGTAGGCAACAAATAATAACACACAGAAATCCGCCATAAGGAGAACAATATACACCAAAGCTCACATTGTATTAATATACAAAATGATACATTGCTCTCTTTTCAATACATGCGTGAGGCCTCATAATATAGCATTGAGGTGATCATAACAAGATGTCCAATATAGCATAACCATCTCCACAATATCTCCATGAATATCTCCATAAATCTCTATGTGATCTCTATCCCTAACTTCACTCATTGTCCTCATCTTTCATCATGTGGACTTCTAGAATAAGTCTACTTTCATGAATAGTAATTCCATCATATCATAAGTATGAATTATTCCTTCACCTATATGCCCTAGCCTAGCTTGGTTTTAGGACTTTGTGATAATTTGATAAATTAGCAGTAATTTCCAATCTTTTCAGAATTTTATGCATTTATTTTGTTGTGATATATCGTCATTTTTTTCTTTGTGTTGCACTTTTTTTTTTCCCTATGGAAGACGTGGGAAACCCTTTGAGTACTTCCCCACGTTTTGTGGATGGTAAACGGGGTAAACCATCGGCTTGATTACGGGCCTAACCCGGTGGGGACATCGAGTGAGGCTCAACAATCTCATCAAATATCAACAATAGCTGGCCGGGGAATTGACCCCAAGATCCCAATCATAATAACCACAACACTCATTCACTCGAGCTAACCCACTAGGCTTCTTCGTGTTGCACATATTCAAGCCTTCCCCACAAATTTCAAAGCCTTCTTTGGGAATTCTTAACTAAACATGTTTGCATAGTAAACCTGCCAAATTTTTCCAGATGGTAATTATAATGTAATGTATTCTTTAACATTCTAATGACCACAAAAATTTGAGAATTGTGGGATTGTAGCACCAACATAAGTTATTGCTCTGCTGAAAATTGGGCTTGCAGAGTTCGCACTTCAATTCATTGATCCAGAACATAGTTTCCAACTTTATGTCTCTGCACAAACACTTTATGGTTAACCTTTTACCTGGTTGTATTGGTGTGCCTATACTTAGTATTTTTAGCCATAACTAACCCAAAAGTATGAACCATGAAATGAAAACAATTTTGCCTTTCTTTTCCTCATTTCTGAACTTGATTATGGTGTATTTTCTGGCATTGCACATTTGATTCTCCCCCCCCATATTTTCACTGTGACATTCTGTAACTATGACATGTTGAGGAGTGCAATTTTTCTTCTGCATCCATCTATTGATCTGATATCTTGACCTTCAGCATGGTGCAATTTCCATGATTATTTGATTTTGCGTGTAATTTCTTGTTATTTGACTGGCATTTTGTGGCTTTATGCATTTGTTGTCAATGTATGTTTCTATACTTTAGTTACATTTTTTTCTCTACTCTTTTGGTTTGTGCATCTTCCCTGTATGTTATACCTGGTCAACGTAATCCAGACTTTAGATTCTGAATGTGGCATGAGGCCCCAGACCTCTTTTTGTGAGAGAGTTTTTTGAAGTATGTAGTCCTACTCACCATCGACTTTGATGCTATCCACATCTGCAAATGATGGGTATATCAGATGCTGCTTTGATGTTGAGCTTTCCTGAGAAGTTTGTTTTCAGCAGTATGAAAATCCAGCTTGATTTATAATGTCATGAGAGGCAGAAGACCTTTGTTGTATGTTGATGCAGGCCTTAAAGGACTAATTTTGCCAAGTGGGACTTTCATGTGCAGATCAAGTCTAAAGGAGTGACAATGACTGCATTGCTTGCAAAAGCCACTGCCCTTGCTTTAGCCAAACACCCAGCTATCAATGCAAGCTGCAAAGATGGCAAGAGTTTCACCTACAATAGCAACATAAACATTGCGGTTGCTGTGGCTATGGATGGAGGCCTAATTACACCTGTGCTTCAGGATGCAGACAAGGTTTAGATCATATAGAATTTAGCACTTAGCCTCTGTTATCTCAAATTCAAATTTTTACTACATTGTTTTTTAATGGTTCAATTTATTAAGTCTCAGCAGTATTGTACATTGCTTCCAGACTGAAATTTTGTGAGTCTAAGCTTTTCAGAGTTTGTATGTTGCATTTAGGTTGATATATATACTCTCTCTAGGAAATGGAAGGAATTAGTAGATAAGGCTCGTGCAAAGCAGCTTCAACCTCAGGAATACAATACAGGTTTGTGAAAATGCTATATGAATTTGCTTTGTTTATTCCTGTTCCGGATCTGCTTTGATTTCCTGATCAAAAGAGAATTTCCCTGTCTAACATTTGGTAGCTTTTAACCATTCCCAACACAAGGCTGCCATTATAAGTATTTTTTGTGTCCTATACATTTAAGTAGACGTGGCTTGAGTTTCACAAGACCAACTATAAAAGCTTAAATCTTATATGCCTGGCCTCCTTGCAGGAACCTTTACTCTGTCTAATTTAGGAATGTTTGGCGTGGATCGTTTTGATGCAATCCTGCCTCCTGGTTCTGTAAGTAAACCATGTATTGTTGTCTTTAAAGGGGTTCAGTCAGTTGCATTTTCAAGTCACGCCACAGAAGTTTTCACTTTGTTCAAGGCTAAGTGTTAAAATGCATTTGTTAATGTATGCAGGGAGCAATTATGGCTGTGGGGGCGTCCCAACCAACTGTTGTTGCAACTGCTGATGGATTAATCGGTTTGAAAAACCAAATGCAGGTACAGACCTATGTAATTTTTATGACTTAAAAAGTGTTTGTCATGTTAGACTGTTTTTTTAATAGGGTCATAAGGCATCTGGAGATTTTCAATCAGCTCCTTATTATCAAATGGTTACTTAAAAACCTTGAGCTTCTGAATGTGAACAAGTATCTTTATTATATTAGAATTCTCACTTAAAAAATTGATCATGCAATTATATTATATCTGGTTGACCTGATTAAACATACAAAATGGATGTATCCAAGAAAATATTAAATCAGTCACCGAACATTAAATGGAACTCAGCATGCACTGAAGCTTGCATTAGACCAAAGGAGACATATCTAACATTCAACTGCTATCTTTCAGGTTAATGTGACAGCAGATCACAGGATTATATATGGTGCTGACCTGGCTGCCTTTCTGCAAACACTTTCAAAAATTATCGAGGAACCCAATGATCTCACTCTTTAGGCCCTTCTGACAGTACTATTTTCTGTCTCGATCCACCATTCTGGGTTCATATTTCTACATTTTTTGAGTTTACAGTTTTTCTTGCAGCGGAGGGAATAATCTTTGATGCTGTTTTCATGTGCACAAGGTTATTTCAGGTCTGCCTTGTTTAAATAAGTGTAGACAATTCGAATTTATGTGATGGCATTCGTTTGATATTATCTCATTCAAAAATAATTTTGAAATGTGATTGAGCTTATTTCAATGTTGATATATCCAAAGTTTCAATTCTTTTTTAAAAAAAGGAGTTTTGACAAGGAATCTTTTGATGGCGAAAAGGGTCAGCGAGGAAGATGGTTTTTTAATCATCATTCTTGGGTTTTATCTCTCAATGTGCCAATAATTGCATTCACGGAAACTTGTCTCTATAGCAAGCATTTGGGATGACAAGGGGCACATTTCATTGCTACCTCAAAATGTATTAAGAATATTTCCCAGGGCTGGTGTCATTGAAAAGTTTTAATATATCATTGGTTCATGTCTTGAAGAAAGTGAAATAAATGACCTTATATTTCTTCATAAAATGTTGCAGATGAGATTTTTTCTCTTCAATTAACTGTTTTTCAAAGTCTATTTCCATGCGTTACTGCAGAAGCATGCCTTTGATGTCTATGAGGTAATATACCATATTATTTATGTTTGGAAATATAATGAAATATTTCCAAATGAGTGAAATGCTTATCGTCTGGGTGTCTTCCATGCTAATAGAGCAACTGCAAATTGAATCTGTATGTTCCAAATACTGAAAAATGATACATCCTTGTTTTGACCAAATATCTTTATTAACAAACCATTGTGATGTGTGTATGGTTAAGATGGATGAGGCAAAGTTGAAACAAGTCATTTTAAAATAAAAGAAAAGCATGTAATTTGCATTTCCTGGAAAACTGCAAGCTGTTGCAAGTCTTGATTATTTCTTGGCAATCTATTCCTATGTAATCAAATGTTCTTGTAATAAATAGTCCAGATTTATTATTTTATAATGAGTTTACTGGCAAATCTCAGGGCTCAAATGGAACTTCATGCTTATTACACACCTAAGCCTCATAGGAGGAAATATTATGTATATTTGCAATATAATGTACTTTTTTCAAAATAAGTGAATGTTTGTCATCCAGATGACATCCTAATAAAGCAACTGCGAATTTAATCCATAAGCTCCAAATCCTGAAATGATATCTCCCTTATTTTCACTATCTTAATCAACAAACCATTGTGATGTCTATATGGTTGAGATGGATGAGAAAATGTTGAAACAAGTCAAGTTTGAAAAAAGAGAAAAACCTGTAATTCGAAGTCCCTTGAAAACTGCAAGCCACTGAAAGTGTAGAGGATTTTTTGGTAATTTATGCATATATAAAAGGATGTTCTTATAATATTATAGGTTTTTAACTTTGTAATGAGTTTGATTTTCAATGGCAAAGCTTCTCAAATGTAACTCCATGTTTATTATGCACCCATGCTTTCACAGTAGCTTATTGCTGTTACTGAATTTGGTTATTAGAAAGGAGTGAGGGTGACATGCAAACAACGAAAAGGAGCAACTGCAAGTTGAAATTTAATAGCAAGTATCAACAAAGTTTGGAAAATGGAGATCAAGTTTGTAAAAAATTGCAGTACAAAGGTGAAGAAAATATTAGATTACCGAGTGGTCTCTAAGCTCTAGATATTTGAATAAAAAAGGACAGTAGAGGAAGCTTAAGGGACCAGGTCTCCATTAAATCAGACATACATGTATTTGCCTGAAAATAGAGGTAGGGGAGACTTTTCCATCTAAAGCTCAGGAGTGGAAGGTGAATAGCTGTGGGAAAAGACATTTACGAACTAGATCAGAAGATAAAAATTGTATAACTTAACAATGCAAAAAGTGGGGCCACTTGCCATGCGACCTGATTTCGAATCTTGTGCACACCTCTTGCTCACCAATATGAACATTGAGAATTAAAGAGTCGATCGGGTGGTGGGCCATCTACTTGTCATCAATCCCAAAATCCTATGTTCATTGTATCAGCACCCAGTTGTGCCAACTTAGTTATTAATTGTTATATAATTTCTAAGAAAAAAATGCCAAAATAATACAAATACACTAGTATTTAATCTCACTATACAAATTCGGTTGAAGGCAAGCTGGATTTTAGAAGGTCTCTTAAATCACTTTGGGTCAAGTTGTTCATTGCAGCCTTGACCTCAACCTTTAATTTTTTAATCATATTTTTATGGGTATATAGCTTATTTTTTAATCATATTTATATGGGTATATAGCTTATTTTTTAATCATATTTATATGGTAATACAATTATGCCCTTGGTCACATTGTTGACAATCTTAACAACTCACAAATGCATTTTTTTCATTCTATGCATTTATCATTGAGCTTGATTTCCTTCTAGCGTTCTTTTTTGCGAGCTTCCAACTTCAATAGCCAACATCTCATCTGTATTATAAAAATACAGTCATCATGAGATATTGTTATAATAATTTCAATCATAAATGTCAAATATGTTTTATACAGGAAAACAAAATTTTGCAAGCATGAGCTTTCTGCTCATAATGTTTGGCTCTGCAGCTGTAGATATCAGTGTTCCTTATGGGCTTACATCCCTGCCATATTCGAGACCATCCTACCTGCAATTTCCTTCATTTACATTCAGCCAAAACAATTTGTCCGTAATTTATTAAATTATAATTCCCAAAACTGTTTCATATAGGAAAAACAAAACTTCCAGACATGAGCTTATGCACATAATAATTTGGCTCTTGCAGCAATAGGCACTGGTCTTTTTTATGGACTTGCAACACTGCCATATTCAAGACCCTTTCTTCCTGCAATTTCAACATTTCTCGGCCAAACAAATTGTCAATATTTCATGTACAAGCTATATATATATTTTCATGCTAACGATTCAAAACAAAATCACGAAGTGATCTAAGAATTGTTTAAAACCACAATTCAATCACTTCTATTAATCCGAGTATCAATTGGAACGAACTTATCATTACATACACGCATTATCAACCAATACTTTCTTTCTTCTATCCAGAAATATCACTCTGTCTCCCTCAACAAAGCTTTTCTGTAATTTCTCATTATGTAGCTACTTTAACCTGCAACTTTCTTGTTGTAATATCTAATAGTTCCGGAAGTGTTTTCAATTTCATGAGTTAGCAATACTCACTTCATTTCAGATTTTAGCATAATCATTTCTATGTTATATAGTATATACATGCATTTACCCCAAATGCACTCAATGATTCCTGTACTTGTAACATTTTTAATAGGTCCAAAACTGATCTTGAAATTGTAACAACAACAATCTAATCACCTTCAACTAGTATTCATATTAAATATAATGCATCTATCCATCATTACATATTTTCAGTACTACAAGATTTTCTTAATGCAACAATTTATTACTAAATAAAATAGCAATAAATGTGCCAATACCCTTGGCCACATCAACACAATGCATCCATGCATTGGCTACACAATACCACATAACTATGTCATGCATTCCACCATGATGAATTGGAAAGTCTGTCCAACAATTCAACACATCATCCACACACTTCCTACTACTTGCCTAACTATTTGGATACCTTCCTTTTCAACCCACACAACACCAAGAATATAATACTTAAGTGCTTTTTAGTGTTGGCAAAGAGGTTGCAGTCCAAACATCAGATATACAATAGATACCATTGAGCACTCACATAGTGCTATATCCCTTCCATATCCAACCATATTATGGTCTCACACATGACTAGCTCTATGGGTATTCATTGTTATAGGAGTATGTCTCCTGAATTAACCCAGTTATGATTCGATAACCAATCATAACATAATATGCAACTAACATTTTATCTAAATGCATTCTAACATCAACACTTACATACTCTAGGCCTTTAGCCATTACATATCAATTTAAATATTGAAAATTAATTGAGAGAATTCTTACCTCAATCCCTTTCAACATGTATGCATCATCAGAAACTAAATGCATACCTGCCTCGTTGTTATCAACCTACTTGTTTCTATTTGACCAACTGATATTTGTAGAAGCTCACAAACTTCCTCGTTCATCATTTTGATCACCATTCCTGCCACCCTCATGGGCCTTCACCTAGACAGAAATCACAAGCAACAACAACATCCACATCTTTAACCCCACTATATCATTTTTCCCTGAATACATAATCCATCATTACTCATACTCAAATATTATTTCATAATAATAGACTATTCTAGGTTCACAAGCATGTTATATGCATATCCAAGCATGTACATATGCAAAATCACACATCCATATGCACCAAGCATTTACTGTCAGCGTGCCTAGTAATGCATATGCATTTTAACTTCATTGTATGCCTCATGCACTCTAATGCATTTATGTTTTAGTACACTTATTTATTTATCTATTTATGTTGTAGTTGGTTGTCCTTGAATTCCTTTAGATTCTTGCTGCCTTGTGTGCTTCCATTATGTTCATCTACACTATTATTCTCTGGTCTAAACACTTTCCAACCAAGTTCCACTTGGCCATTCTGTAATCCAACCAGTGTACTCAAATTGCAACAACTTCCCTTTGGGTAGTCGTACTCAACTTTACCTTTATGAGACATTCCAACACCCTGGAATGAAGTAGCTCAAAACATTCCATCATTCTACTACACCATTCTTGAATCAAATACTATTACTCCTTAGTTTTCCATTAGATTACTTCATTAACATTTCCCTGTGAAACCACACCTTTCACACTTAATACCATTCCCCAAATGGAAGTCCATTTCACTCAGTGACATTTTTCAAGTGAGAGCATTCCCAATTCTTTGCATTGGCATCCTACTTTCCGCTGTGAACTCTGATATCAGAAGTGGATTTCTTTCACACTTAAGCTTTGCAACTGTCTACACATTTCTACCTTCAAGGCTATGGAGCCTTACTTTTTTCCTTCTATGCCCTTCAATGACATTTTTAACTTGCTAGCTTCATATCCTATGTGAAGATTCTTTCTTTTGTAGTACCTCATCCAACTTATGTAAGCTTTGTCATGCTTCCATGACTCTAATATCTGATCCTATTCTTTAATTGATTTTATTATACCTCTAATCCTGCCAAAATCTGCAAGCAATCATCTCGTTAGAATTATACATATTATACAAAATTGTCAATTAAATTTACATGTACCTTTTCTGTTTAATTTATGAAGAAATAGATCATAGTTATCCAAAATAGAATGATTCCAAGCCATTCTCCTCTGAATCAACCTTCCAACAACTGTATTATTTCCCTAATCAGATATATGAACTGAAAGTTAGGGCTCCCCGAAAAACCATTTTCATCCCCCTTAGCTGATACAGAAATCAAATTCCGCATAGGCATTTCCTTCAAACCATGATCCACATGACCACGACTCGAAACCGTGGGATTAATCACCCTTTAGCGCTTCGGTTTGTATTTTTTACATAGAATCTTGCGTGAACACCAAGTCTGAGGGCTGGTAGCTTCCAGGCCCTTTTTACCTTAGCATGGGACCAACGCTGGGACCAAGTCCTCCGGACTTTGGCCTTCAACTGTTTTCCCCTGTCAACTTTTGTTTTCCCCCAGAGTTACACTTCGCCGAAGCCTTTAATAAACCCACTAGCAAAAACGGACGATCGAGATTTAATCTCCCATCGAATGGACGGTCCCACCCCCATCTGGAGGCTTCAACGAGATTGACGGTTGCAACTTAATCACGTGTTGAGATGAACAACTCTCAACCAATTCAAAAATTCGACGCTCCAAGGTTCCGAGATATTTCCATTCCTGAGTCTTCTACTTCCCCGGAGTGACAATCCTCCGAAGAAATTACCTCTGCTCCCTCTACTTGATCCAAGGGTCTAGAGAGGTCCCGAAGGAATCCTAGATCGATGGGTTGCATGCCTTCATGACTTTCTGCTTCAACACTTTTCTTCGGTAGAAACTTGGAAACCCTCGAAGTCATAAATTCCCGGAGCTGACATGACATGCTGATGTCACCTAGGGTGACGTGGACCCATGCCATGTGTCACTAAAAAATAGATAGATCAGGGTCCAAAAGGTACCAAAACCGGAAAACAAGTATCCCCACGCGACACTCCTGCCACGTGGCATAAGCCACGTCATCAATCAAATCCGGGGCTCTGGGCTTTGGAAGTTTCCCGAGTCCAACGCATGCTACCTCCCGGATAGCCGAACATCGAAAGAAATCGACGGCTCACACTCCTCCCATAGCCAACGACTGCGATTAACTCCAGGCTTTGACTTCGAGGCTTCTTGCTCCAGACGACCCCCATACTCCCGAACTCTGGAGTGGCGAGGTTCCGAAGCTCTGAAGCTTTGTTATCCTTCCACCCTTGTTAGATCTGATGGTCCTAAAGATTCTTGAAGTCCATCGCTCCATATAACGGTCGACGAGAATTCGAGACTCTGACGCTCCCGGACTTCGGGGTATAACAATTCATCAAAGTTTAAAACTCCTGAAGTGGTCAACGCCAGGTGACCACGATCAATGACGGAGATCCCTCCGCGCCTCCCATCAGATCGAACAATTGATGAGACTTTGGGACTTCGAGACTTCGGGAAACTCTTCCTTCCGCACAACCACAAACAAATATTCCCGGAGTGCTGAACTGCCGAACCACTCGGGGAATCCAACGGTCACGATCGCTCCCGAATTCAAAAGGGACGGTCACGATCCTTGGATCCCTTACAAAGGATCTTTGGCGTTCTAGCTTCCACGTGGACTCTGCAATGCCATTCCTCCTGAGATTTTCGACTTCAAGATCATAAATCGATCTCAACCACGAGACTCTGACCAATAGACCCAACCCATACCGGCCCGATGTTTCAACCAGAAGCTCTGATACCAATTTGTAACGTACCTAACCACCCACAGCCTGGGCTACAACGCTTAATCCAAATGCAACACACCCAACCACCCGTAGGCGAGGCACGCTGCAGTCCAGGGACTCACTTCACATTGCCTTATGTCCATACAAATCACTTCTAAGTTAATTAAGAGGCATGAAAATCACCTGCATAAGACAAGATCCATGCCACAACATAAAAGAGGTAAACAACGTGCCATGCACAACAAATAACCACCAGACATGCACCTTAAAATACATATCTCAGAGATAGTTAAATACACAACGGAATAAACATATACAGAAAACAGAGAGTGCACTTGTCTTTCAAGTAAACATTCACCAACTAGATGCAGACCAAGGATGTTCCTCCCAACCATAGACACTGGTGTTCTTTTACTCTCAACAACAGGTCACCCCCGAGCCAAGGCTATGAATCCACAAGGATCGGTCCTAGGCCAAAACTAAAAACACACAATAATTGGCTAACTATCTCTCAGGTTTCCCCACCTCACAACAAATCCAAATTTCCAGCTCTCATTTCCCCTCAGCCTGCACAGCCCCAAGAAATGAACACCTTTATCTGCCATGAAGTCCCTGAGGCTGTTCCATTTCTCTCTAGGGCTCCAATGTTACTGGTCAGGAAATATACCTACTGAAAACTCCAAGGACTCTCAGCTGTGGACAATTCTATCTGAACTGCCATCAAGCTCATGCACACGGGCATCCATTCCCTCCTAGAATGATCAGTAAATTATTACATCCATTCAACAATGGCTCTCCTCTTCCTACCATTCGTTTCCATGCTCAACGCAAGAGTACACGAAATATGTAGAGAGAGTGAAGAGGAAAGAAGAACAATAGAACAAGGGGAAGAAGACGAACCAGGGGAAGAACGACCCCAAAACAACCTCCAAGGGATGTTTAAATAATTACAAGAACCAAGAACCACGTGGCCGCCCCCAAGAAGCCCATGTAACCACTTTTATCCATAAAATCAATTATGGTAAATAAAAATAATAATAAAAATATTTAGCCCGTCAATCCCCCTCTCTCGTGGAATCATAGCCCTCTATCTCTTTTGTCCTTGTTGGTCTTGCAACCAATAGTATATTTTATTAATGTATATGAAGTATTACATTTCCTAGGCACTCTGGCCCCTTTTCGACTTTACCGGCTCACCAACCTAAGTCACAATTCCATAATACATTATAGTTCATAAGGGTTAAAACTAGGATGTTACCTATAGTTTTATATATCAAGCACCACTAGTAGACAATAACAACATGTATGTTAGTTTTTGTTTTGAAATGACCAATATGCTCATTTTGATAGGAAATATGAAAAGTAATCTAAGTGGGGCTCACTAGTATGCTTGATTATTTTTGGGACGTTGTAACGTACCTAGCCACCCACAAGCCGGGCTACGCCGCTTAATCCGACTGCAACACACCCAGCCACCTGTAGGCGAGGCACGCTGCAGTCCAGGGACTCACTTCAGAGTGACTTATCTCAATTCGAACCACTTCTAAGTTAACTAAGAGGCATGAAAATCACCTGCATAAGACAAGTTCCATGCCACAACATAAAAGAGATAAACAACGTGCCATGCACAACAAATAACCACCAGACATGCACCTTAAAATACATATCTCAGAGATAGTTAAATACAAAACAGAGTAAACATATACAAAAAACACATAGAGCACTTATCTTTCAAGTAAGCATTCACCAACTGGCTGCAGACCATGGACGTTCCTCCCAACCATAGACACTGTTGTTCTTTTACTCTCAACAATGGGTCTCCCCCGATCCAGGGCTATGAATCCAAAAGGACGGGTCCTAGGCCAAAACTAAAAACACACAACAGTTGGCTAACTAGCTCTCAGGTTTCCCCACCTCACAACAAATCCAAATTTCCAACTCTCTTTCCCCCTCATCCTGCATAACCCCAAGAAATGAACACCTTCTATACCATGCATTCCCTGGGGCTGTTCCATTTTTCTCCAGGGCTCCAATGCTATTGGTAAGGAAATCTCTCTACTGGAAACTCCAAGGAATCTCAGCTATGGAAAGTTCTATCCGAACTGCCATAAAGCTCATGCACACGGGCTTCATTCCCTCCTGGAATGATCAGTAAATTATTACAACCATTCAACAATGGCTCTCCTCTTCCTGCCATTCATTTCCATGCTCAACGCAAGAGCACACGAAATAGCCCGAGAGAGTGAAGAGGAAAGAAGAACAAGAGAACAAGGGGAAGAAGATGAGCCATGGGAAGAACGACCCCAAAACAACCCCCAACAGATGTTTAAATAATTACAAGAACCAAGACCCACATGGCCTCCCCCAAGAAGCCCATGTGACCACTTTTCTCCATAAAATCAATTATGGTAAATAAAAATAATAATAAAAAGACTTAG
The DNA here is from genome assembly GCA_000966675.3 of Picea glauca. NCBI lineage: Eukaryota > Viridiplantae > Streptophyta > Pinopsida > Pinales > Pinaceae > Picea > Picea glauca. Next base: position 2,125 of record JZKD02S0053080.1, on the reverse strand, counting down.
CCCCTCAACCCCCCTCTCTCGTGGAATCATAGTTCCTTATCTCTTTTGTCCTTGTCGGTCTTGCATCCAATAGTTCATTTTATTAATGTATATGAAGTATTACATTTACCAAGCACTCTGGCCCTTTTTCGACTTTACTGGCTCACTAACCTAAGTCACAATTACATAATACATTATAGTTCATAAGGGTTAAAACTAGAATGTTACATCCTCCTCCCCTTATTTTGGCACTGTCCTTGTAACACCCCTTTCACTCATCTACCCAGGGTTACTATAACACTACTTGGTAGATAACCCAGAATAACTGTAGCGCACCTTGGCTCTCCGTGTAGGTGTTACTACGCAGAATAATACATTCTCATTCATAATTTTAATCGCATGCATTTAAGCAAAGAAATACATTTCAGCTCAGAGTAAGCATAAGAATCATTTTTAACATAAATAATCCACGGAAAATACATTAATCCAAATGCACAGCAGAATGCATGATCATTATAATACACAGAGATAAAAAACATATTTAAAGCATCATCTGGTACTTATCTGTAAAACAGTGGTAGATTCCACCAACCAAGTGCAGGCCTTCCACGAACCTCCCAGCCTTAGACCCCACTGCTCATCAGCTCAGCAGTGGATCACCCCCAAGCTGGGACTAAGCTCCACCCCAAAGCAAGGAATCCTAGCTAGGCTGAGGTTACAGGGAAAACAACACTTAGAATTTGGAAGGATTTTTCCCAGGATGCCATCTTACGCCCACTACTACCAGACTCTCATTCCCCACATGCCTGTTCCGCCCAGGAGTATACACCTTCATAAGCACAGTCCATCAGTGCTAACCTCCCTCTCTGGGTCTCGGCAACAGGCCGGATTAGGAAGTCTCAGAGCCTGAAGCTGGTGCTGGACACTCTCTGGAAGAAACCTCTTCCAACACATCCACCTCCCTCCCCTAGAGAGAGGTCACACACAGGCTCAATTACCACCTACACTGGACAACAATTCACGCGCAATCCATCTCTGCATGACCACTACAGTCCACCGGGAATAAAGACTCAAACTTATCAAACAAGCTCAGCAATGGTGGCCAGGTCTCACGGTGTTGATTTTCAGAATTGCGTGAGAAACAATTTCCGCAGGGAATTACACAGACTCTCCCTGTGCAGAATGGTAGGTCCTCCCCATTTTCCATCCGCCAACCTAGGATAGACTCACGCTCTGGTTGTCGAGGATGCGTGACAAACAATCCACGCAAGGGTCAACGCAGGTTTGAACTGTTCAGACAGGGGATGTACCGGCTATCCCGGAACAAACACAGATACACACCTTTTTGGTTCAGAGGATGTACGAGGGTTTCTCTGCAGGAGTCAGACCCATTCACCTTCTGGCAGTCCGTGAGTCGAATGGAGGAGGAGGAGCCTTTCTCACGGCTCACCTTGGTACGTCCTCCCTTGCCAACACTTAGGATAAAACACAAATGCCCATGCCTTTTTGGAATAATATTAAAATATTATTCCCAGGCTTAAGCCCCTGGGCTCAACACTTAGCCCCTTTTCCCACCTTCAGCCCCTAATTCCTTTCCCACTCTGTGGATGCTTAGTCCCCCTTGACTCATTCATCATGGTCGGTCTACACATGGCGGTGTTTATATTTTATTAATTGTTTTGCTTGATTACATTTACAACAGCAGGCTCCTGGCCTTCAACACTCAGGCTCCCTGGCCTAACAACACATAAGCCTCCGGCTTATACAAACTTGGCTCACCAGCCTATAAAACATAATTACAATTCCTTTCAAACATGGTTTACAACGGGGCTCGGCCTTGGGGACACTACAATCCCCCTCCCCTTATTTTTGCACTGTCCTCAGTGCAACTTTACACAACATCGGCAAGCTTTTCAAAATTTTCAAAAAGATGCGGGTACTCTGCCCGCATAACCTCTTCATGCTCTCATGTCGTGTCCTCAGGACCGTACCAGGTCCACTGGACCTTTACAAGTTCTATAGCTCAATTCCGGAGCTGTTTTCTTTTCCTGTCCAATATGCGCACATGATGCACTTGCAGGACACCTTTTGGTTCCACCTGAATCACATTCCAATCGATAACATGATTAGCATCAGGTACATATTT
>JZKD02S0053069.1:0-13070 GCA_000966675.3 Picea glauca | reverse complement strand
AGTGTTATATCCCATATTTCACATCAAACACCCAGATATACCTAGTGTTGTCACATGGTGAGTAGTAACTATGATGCATCTCCATGAATTTTTGATGGCTAAATCATTTGTTTTCATGAATTGGGTTATATTCAAATTGTGGCAGAAAGTTTGGTTTTCAGCAACTAAAAGAGCAAAATCTTATAGTCGTTAGCTACCGAAAGTTAAAAATTTCGGTAGCTAAACGACTTATTCACACATATCATTAGTTGCCAAAAGTCTCGAATATCTCAAGCGTTTAAAAAGGGTCTTGTCCTTCCGTTTCTGCGATTGTACATAAACCATCATTTGTTGTTATGCTGTCAGAAGCCGATCCCGGGTATCATTCGTACGATTTTCAAAAGGGATTATGATTCGTTCATCTATTGTTCAAATCAAGCAATCATAACCTATATCGTGCCCACCCAATTCACTTGATCCTGAAAAAACGGTCATGAACCTTCCCATGCTTTGAATCTGTTGATGGTCGGTTTGTGATTGTTTTAAAGCTACACATAGGTACCCCAAACCCTTCATCCTTCAACTCTATCCTCATTTCCTACTGTTCTACCACACCTCCATGATCATCCGAGTACATCATTCACCTTCACATACCCTGGATACTTGGTAATCTGTACAATTTCTTTTATGTGTTTCATAAATACTGGTGATGAAGAGCTCAATAGGAGGCGCCCTGCCGAGGAAGGAACTGCAGGATACTTCCTATTTGGAGGCCCACCTTGAGGCCTATGAATTTTTCAAAGAGGCTAGATGCTATAGGTTCTGTCAGAAGTTCCAGGGGTACCATCAGGGTATTACAGAAGCTTTTGCCAAGGGTTTTGATGGCTTTAAGGTTCAACTTGGCCCCGTGGTAATGCAAATTGATGAGGCCAGTGTTGTAGCAACTACAGAGATGCCTGGTGTAGTATTTCTTGATGTAAATTGTCACTCTCTTGTTTCTCATATTGTTTTCTTTCCGTGTTGTTTATAAGAAGATTATGCTCAGGATTTATCTCAGACACCATGCTCTGGCTTAAAACAATGTTTATGTTTTCTTCTGAAAGTTGAATGTAGAATTCAGATAAGCTCTGCTCTGCATTTGAAGTGAACCCTCATCTTTTCTTCTTTTCCCATCTCACAAACTCAAAGGATCCACTGACATGATTACATCGCCTTGTTACACCTTGTGTCACCATTCATTCATTTAATCAACTTTAACCTTTTGACTCCATTTTTCCCAATGGCCCTCTTTTGCATGTCTCAACCGAAAACTCTAAAAAAAAACCTTCTGTCCTCATAACTAGCCTAACATCTCATCCAAACAAAGTTAAATCATATAGAGAGATCCCTCTCTGACTCTTGGAGGGATAGATCCTTGACTCCAAGGGGTTTTGTGGTTACCTTTGTCAATCTCTCCCTTAGCCTAAGAAATTACGGAGTGATAACATAATGGCAACCATACTGGGGAACTGTTCCTCAGAAAGCATATCAAGTTTCCAGATCTGATTACTGATGGTGGACAGTGATCAGACACAAGAAGGCTGAGATCATTCACCTGGCGACTCCAATCTCCAGATCAGTTCCAATTCGAAGACTCCACTGGAGGAAGAACCTGAAACATGACAAAGCAATTTGGAAAGATCAGGTATTCGAGTTCAAATTGTATTCAAGACATTGTTGGCTTTATCTGTAATTATTTTCTCTCCTATTATAATCCCGGTCAAGAGTATATTGCTGAAATTCATAATGATCAGTTTCAAGCTGAAGAGCCTCAAAGGATTCGGCCCTTTCCTATAGCTCTGGTACACACTCCAATATCTGTAGATAGCCCAGTGAGACGCAAACCTCGTGCTTTATCTCCTACCATTGTTGAAATTCCAGTTAGCTACAAGCCCCTTGCTTTACCTCCCATACCTGCAAAAATCCTAGACAGATACAAGCCCCTATATTTACCCCCTATTCTCCATGACCTCCCTGCCAATTACAGCAATAACCTACCCAGGTTTGATGGAGAAAATGTGAAGATCACTGCTGAAAAGCATATCCAAAGTCTTGAGGATTTTCTGGATTTGTTTGAGGTGGAAGATGACGATGTCTACATCAAGATGTTTGCCCTATCATTGCAAGGTAAAGTTAAAAATTGGTTTGAGAGTCTTCCAGCTGCAAGCATTAACAATTTTCACCAATTTATGCAAGTTTTCCTGGACAGATGGGTGATCCTGGGAAATGTCTTCCTCATCCTAGAAGAGTATGACCACTTGAAAAGATAGCCGGGGGAGACAGTTCAACATTTTTCATCTAGGTTCAATAAGGTGTATCATTCAATACCTGCTGATATAAGGCCACCCCCAGGATTAGCTCACTCATGTTTCCCAGATGCCTTCGATTCTAAGATGGCATTCCAATTAAGAGAAAGGAACACTGCAACCCTTGAAGAAATGCAAAATGTTTCAGTTGATGTGGAAGCTAACCTGCTGAAGAGAAAGGCAAAATTAGAAGCATTGAGGAAAGACAAAATAGGAAAAGAACAATCGATATCTTCAGAAATGAAGCCAGACATTCTGACCAACACAGTCGATGAAGTGATGCATAAGATTAACGAGAAAGAGGAATTTGACGTTCAAAGACCTCATATTCCATTAGTTCCAGAGAAAACAAGAACCAATGTACCTAAGCATTTTGCAGCTCGGCCTTTGTATCCTAAACCACCAAATGAGTACTTCATGTATTCAATCCACAATACAGCCAAAGATGAAGTTCAAAATTAGATGGTGATGGAAAAATCTCCTGAGATGATTTGCATGTTTGATGACCTTGCATATGTAGATGAGTTTCCAAGATATGATCATCAGGGTGATGATTATGTGGTTGAGTTTGATGCTGACTGCTCAGAGAAACCAACACTATCTTCATGGGAAGAAGAAGCCTAATTATCACAGTGCAAAGATGACAATCAAACCCTGCATACTAGGCAAGATTGTAAGGAGGGGAATGCATAAACTTTTCCAGTAAATGCAAAATGCTCGCCCCTGTGTTTTGCTTCACTCCTGAGAGAACATTGCAAGCAGATTGTAAATAGAAAGGATGAGGGATGTTCTAATGCATCAGTTGAGGAAAACAGAGATGATACAGAAACTGTTTCAGATCCAGAGGTGCAGCCCTTGAGTATTTTTGAAAGTCGAACCTCAGATGAAATCATAGAGCCTGGGACAAGTGATGATCTGATCCATTTTGATTCCCTGCCCTTATGCTTTAGTTCATTTCAGATTGTGAGAGGTCATTTTGGTCATACTTCAGTTGAGAATCATAGTGTAAGCCATGAAGTGCCAGTAGAACCAGTACCACAGTCATCTAAAGCACTTTATGACCCAATAGTTGATATGCTGGATAGTTTATGTTTTCAAAGTCAGGTTTCATTTACCCCTAATGATTTAAAAAACTGTTATGATATGGATATGATCAGACAGTCTGCCCCATGTCCTGGTTCACTAGAAATATCAGTACAAAACTCATCAGGCCAAATACAAACATGGTCTGAGTTGCTGGAGAGCACATGTGTGGCACCTGGTCATGAGTTTGGATTGACTGAGTCAGAATATCCAGTAATGGGTCAAGTCTATCTTGATCCAGTAGCCATTTATATGGAGACATTGTTTGTCACAGAGCCACAATGCATTCCCATTATTTCTGTTGTCTATCAGGTTTATCAAGCTCCCTGTGATGAAGACCAGGCTGGAAATATCTGCTACATATCATTAACAGTTTTGTTTATAAGTTGGGTGAAAAACAGTGAAAGGGCCAAAGTATCAGATCCAATATTTGATTGGTTATATTGGATATTTCATATTGATTAAGGTCATGCATTCTAAGGTTAGAATAGGATGTAGGTACATAAATAAGATCGTCATATCAACATCTTTTTAATTATCAGATTTNCCTGTCTCAACCGAAAACTCTAAAAACAAACCTTCTGTCCTCATAACTAGCCTAACATCTCATTCAAACAAAGTTAAATCATACAGAGAGATCCCTCTCTGAGTCTTGGAGGGCTAGATCCTTGACTCCAAGGGGTTTTGTGGTTACCTCTGTCAATCTCTCCTCAGCTTGAGAAATTACAGAGTGATAACACCATGCAATCGAGGAAGACCTATAATGAAGTCCATAGAAATGCTCTCCCATTTCTGCTTCGGAATGGGTAGAGGCTGAAGTAACCCCACGGTGTGTGTCTGCTTGGACTCGTTCTGCTGACAAGTCGTGCACTCCCGGATGTGTTTCAGTACATCATCCTTGAGACCCTTCCATGAGAATCTCTCCTTGATCTGTTGGTAAGTTTTGAAGTATCCCTGATGCCCGACTGTAGGTGAATCGTGACCAACCTTCAAAACCTTCCCTTTTAAGGTAGATTCTGGAACCAAGTAGATTCGGTCCTTGTAGAAAATGACATCGTCTAGCACCCGGTATCTATCATCAACTACCTGTCCATCCAGTACCTCACAAGCAAACTTGTTTTTGGACTACTCCACCAACAAATGTGTCTTCCAGTCTATGCAAATATCCATTATCGAACACCCTGCTGGCCTCCTGGACAAAGCATCTGCTACGACGTTCCTTTTTCCTTTAACATACTCAATGTCAAAGTCAAAGGCTTGGATCTTTGAAACCCACTTCTGCTGTCTCTCGCTGAGGTCTTTCTGATCCAGGAAATACTTGAGACTGTTGTGATCAGTCTTCACTACAAACCAGCTACACACCAGATACTGCTTGAATTTGGTTAAGACATGCATGATTGCTAGCATTTCCTTGTTGTAAATCGAATAGTCTCTTCGACTCGTTGAGCTTCCTTCTCTCGAACACAATGGGATGGTCCCCCTGCATCAAATTTGCTCCAATCCCCACCCCTGATACGTCGCACTCTAAGACAAATGATCGAGAGAAATCCGGAAGGGCTAGAACAGGGCATGTGCTCATAACTTCCTTCATTTTCTCAAAAGTTTGTTGTGACCCATCCGTCTAATGAAAAGCACCCTTCTTGGTTAGATCTGTGAGCGGTGCTCCCAACTGTGAAAATCCCTTGACAAACCGCCTGTAGTAACTGCATAACCCAAAGAATCCCTTAAGCTCTGTGAGGTTCTTGGGTGTTGGCCAATCCAAAATGGCCCTGATCTTCTCCTGATGAACTTGTATTCCCTGCTCACCGATGATATGCCCCAAGTACAATAGTTCTCTCATCCCGAACTCACACTTGGACTCCTTGGCATATAATGACTATGCCTGCATAATGCTCAAGACCTCCTCCAAGTGTGCCAGATGCTCATCCCATGTCCTGATGTAAATCAAAATGTCATCGAAGAATACCAAAAGGTACTTCCTCAATTGTTCCTTGAAGATGTGATTCATGCAAGCCTGAAAGGTGGCTGGTGCGTTGGTCAACCCAAACGACATGACCATAAACTTGAAGTGCCCAAAATGTCATCTGAATGTTGTCTTCTCTATGTCCTGCTCTCTGATGTTGATCTGATGATATCTTGACCGGAAGTCAATCTTGGTGAAGAAAACTACCCCATGTAGCTCGTCCATCAACTCATCTATGCGTGGAATGGAGTACCTGTTCTTGATCGTTTTCTTATTGAGAGCTCTGTAGTCAATGCACATCCTTAATGTGCCATCTTTCTTCAGTACCAGAACGACTGAAGAAGCAAAAGGACTTGTGTTGGGCCTGATGTGTCCCATCACAAACAATTCCTTGATTGCTTTCTCGATCTCGTCCTTGAATCTCTTCGGGTGCTTATAGGGTGCGATGATCACTGGTGTAGCCCCTGCCTCCAACTCAATAGTATGCTCGAACCCCCTGTCTGGTGGTCTCCTTGGTGGTATTGACCGAAACACTGGATCATACTATTCAAAAGCTTTTTGATCTGTGGATGGTAATGTTCTCTGCCCTCTGAATCCTTCGGGTGGTGATCAGACACTCTACTGCATACGCTACATCACCATGACGAAAAATCCGCTCCATCCTCTTCGTTGATACTACCCTGGGTGCTCCGATAGACATACCTCTCAATACCACTCTCGATCCACTGACATCTCTGAAACTCATGGTCAACGTTTGATAGTTGAACCCAATCTCCCCCAATGAATATAGCCACCCCAACACTGCATCTGTATCTGACAAGTCAACTACATAAAAGGTATCCGTCAGGGTGTAGTTTCCTAGATTGACCTCTAGGTCTGGGACCATGTCCAAGCATGTCATAGTATATCCATCTGCCACTGCCACGGTGAAACCCTCAAGCTCCTCAGTGCGTAACCCCCTCCGAGCTACTAAGGACGTATCGATGAAATTGTGGGTAGCCCCACCATCTACTAGAGCTGTCATGTGCTGCCCTTGTATAAGGCCCTTGAGCCTGATAGTGTTGTACCTGGGTACTTCGGAAAGGGTTGCTATGGTTCTCCCTTTCACCTCTCTACGAGGTTTTGTCTCCTCCTTGGGCTGTGCCTCTGTCTGTATCTGAGGTTTCTTCGGATGCTGCTCTGGCTCATGTGTAGTCTCATCCTCTGAATCACTGTCTGCTTGTTGTCCGATCTCCTCATCCTCCTCCTCACTGCCTGATTCCACCTCAATGTAGTGGATCTGTCCCTTTCCCATGTATCTATGCCCTGCGACCCAAGGGTCTTTGCAAGATAAGCAAAGCTTCTTCCTCATCAACTCCTGTCTGGTGTCATCATCCAGCTTGGGCTTACCCTTCCAATCCCTCTGAGGATTCTTTTGATCCTTGTCTCTTTGTGGCACAAAGGGTCTGGTAAAGGTTTTGGGTTTCAACATTGAGTCCCCCATGTCTCTAGTGTGCACAGTGGCCTCCTGTAGGGTGTGAGGCTTGATAGCTTTAACCCGACCCCTCAATGGCTCCGTCAACGCCTCGGTGAACAACATCACCAATCTGTGCTCTGAAATATCTGATACGGCCACTGCCTTTCGCTGGAACTCTGTGATGAAGATCTCAACTGACCCTGTCTGTCTCAACTGTGTCAGATCCCTGAAATGAAGTTCTGGATCCCTCCTGTCAAATCTCTCCATCAACCTCTCGGTGAACTCCAGATGTGACGAAATGTGGCTATGACCCAAGGTCACTGGCCCATGGTACTACCACTCGTGGGACTCCCCATCCAAGTGCAAGGTGGCGAAGCTAATAGCTTATGACTTTGTCATTGGGTTGAGCTTGAAATATGTGTCAAGCTTCTGTACCCATGCTTGAGCTGAGCATCATGATGACCCGTCGAAAGTAGGAATATTCAACTTTCCCACTTTCTTAATGAAGTCCATGTTTTGAGTTTGCGCATTGCCCCTCTGTGCCTCTCGGGGCTTGTCTCGATACCTGATCGAACAATAATCTAACAAACTCATGTCAGCATGGAATTCTGGTCCCAGTGCCAGATAAACTCTCCTGTACTCCTCGAATGGGTCCTATGGCACTACCTGACCCTGTCCTGGCTGTCCTCCTGCCTGCCTTGGCTGTCCCCCTTGGAACTGCAGATATAACGGTCAGGGAATCCTCCCAGATTATGTATAGGCACGGATAAGTGAAGGATGTCCACTCGCTTCGCCCTGAGATCCACTGGAGCCACTAGCACCACCTCCTTGGTGTCTCCCTGAACCACTCGCTCCTCCTGCGGCCTTGGCACCCATAGTGTTCACACTGTGCCGAATCATCTATGTGTTGATGGCCATCTATGCTATGGCATTCATCATATCCTGCGGTCCTCTAGCTAGGTCATTCAAGATGGCCTGCATACTATTGGTATGTGTCTCGGGGCCTTCCCCCTACCCTATGGTGTCTCACGTCTGTCACCCGTAGTCCTCTCTATGTCTGCCTCTATGTCAGAGCTGATGTGATCCCTGTCCTCTAACTCTGGCTCTAACTTTGGCTCTGTATCTGACTGAGTGTGGAAGGGAGTGAAGTCCCTTTTGTTCCTGTCTTTTCTGTCTCTACTATTTCCTCTGCGGTACTGAATGTACTCGTCCCCAATAGGTCCTCGACCCTCTGGGTATTCTACACTTGTTCCTGGAATCATGGGGTCATGAGAAAGCACTTCTTCACAAGCTTGGTAGGAAGAAAGCTCTAATACCACTTAAATATCCCTGATCCGATGGATCTAGATAGACTCTATTGAAACTGCTGTTTCGGCTCACAGATCTGATACTCTGGGGGTTTCTGGATGCGTTTTGGTTACTTGTTTAACATGCTTGGTGATTTTCACATGTGTGTGTCATATAATTAAGTGTTTGAGCAGAATATATGATGCACACGAAAATAAGGAACCAACACAACTCAATAGCATGTATTATGAATAATAGCCGGAAATACAATGTGCATGTAGGAAATATAGGAAATAGTCATCAGCTAGATCTCATAAGAGTTGATCGTCGCTGGAATACAATGCAAAACAAGAAATACCCGTATATAAAAGATCGGGAAGACTCGGCAACATGCATGCACAGATCGACTGGATGCAATCTCGGATACTCACGACAACTGTTGCAACTGTCTGGAAAGTTCACCCTGTTGGCAATACTCGTTTGATCTGCCTGGAAGCTGTCCCAAAAGATGCGTCATGCCCTCACAACTCCTCTTGGTAACTGTCGGACTAAAGATCGAGCCACTACTAATCAAACTGGACCTCAGATGGGACCCCCTGAGGGTTTGCGCCCCTCTCCTGGACAACTAATGCGCCCCAGTGATTCCAACATCGAAATCTGGCGATTTATGGCTCAAACTGAGCGCCCTGCTATGCACTGTACTGGGTCGGAAGGGTTTCTCCAGTTTTGGACCAGTGAACTCTCTGGATCCCTGAATGTGCTTCTCTGGAAGTTGTTCCCTAAATGACAAACTGGTGTGCCCTGGTGGATTCCTCCATTGGAATCGGACAAGTGATAGCTCAAATGAAGTGCCCTGTGTCCCTCTCAACTGGATCAGAAGGATCTGGCTAGATCTGATCTGAGCTCGGCTAGCTACTCAAAACCGTCTCTCAAATCCCTGCGCCCTCACTGGCTGCAATGCGCATTGACTGAACTGGGTTTGAATACTCCTGATCTAGCACGGTGAAATACCTGGATGGTATCTCCGATAGGCTAGGGTGTGTCTTCCAACATCGAAACCGATCTGGGTGGTGGTTTCCTCCATAAATCCACAAAACATCAAAGAGGTAGACTTCCTCCTTTGGAACCTGTTCTCAACTCAAAATCATAACATAACATAATGAGGAATTAGGTTGAATTCCTCTTCTTATACCTCCCCCAGTCTAATTTTCCATTGACATCACTTAAGCTAGGCACCTTTCCTCTTAAGTCGAATGTGATTAATTAATTAAGTCCCCCCTCAACACCCTTTTCTTCTATTTTTCCGTTGACTTTGGCTTAACTGACTTTTCCTATGCTTTTTGGTTTAATTCATTGTTTTGCCATTTATTCATCCTTATTTCTCCCTTTGTTCCCTATTTGTGCTTGACTATAGTCTACGGGAACAGATAGACTACTAAGTCACTCCCTGTTGGCCTATTCTTGGGAACGGGACATCACAGAGTACTTCCTTTGGTTGGCCTGGGTTCACATCCATACCTTCTCAGGAAAGTTTGATTTTATGTGCTGTGAGTTTTGAGCATTCAGGTGTTGTTTACTTGTAGCTACTGTTGCTTTTCTCCTGCTATCAGTGCTGAAATCTGCTATCTATTTGCTAGAAAATTGTTGGAATATTTTGCTGCCAGTACTGAATGTGCTGTTGGTGGTATGATTATTACTGCTGTTTTTCTTTCTGTTGTTGCCGATGTTAGCACTTGTTATTTATTTTCAGAAAAAAAGAAAAGGAAAAATCAGAGTCCAAGTTTTTGGTTCATAACTTCTTCAAATTGCGATTTGCCTCGGAAACAGTATAACCATTGGAATCATTGTTTATCTTTGGACCAACTTTCAATGCCAATCTTGTCAAAGCTAGGTTCATTCTCCGTTTCTAGCTTTGGACCAACTTCAAAGTTCTAATATACATCTTCTCTCTTGCATTTAAGCTACAGGGTGGATGCTATTGAAGTTTATTTTTGTTCAATCTCAAAATTGTGGGTGCTTCCTAATGGGATTAACTACCTAGATTAGGATGTATCCAGTAAAATGCATGGTGTAGAAAGATTCCGTGGAACCAAGGTTGATAGCATAATTGTTCATGGTAGTGGTCTGCATTGGAGAGTAAAATTATAGTACCTTTTATGGGTATATTTCAGTTTACTCATTGGTGATGCAGTGGTCCTTCCTCGGTTTCTGTCACGGGATTCCTGTTGATTTGGAGATTATTTTCATCCCATGACATGGGCTTATAAGCATTAGAGTTCTATCTTTTTTTTTACTATGATATGACTATTCTCCTTTTTCAGTGGATTTGGGGTTGAAGTAATGGTTCCTTTCTGTTACAGGTTGTTTCCTATCTTGAGCAAAAATGGCTGATGAGGATATCCAGCCTCTTGTCTGTGACAATGGATCTGGTATGGTTAAGGTGAGTATAATCTGGTATGGTTAAGATGAGTATAATCTATGTTAAAAGTTCAGTGTATGGTGAATTGTGAAGAATATTTATTTTGCATATCAATATCTTCATGCAATATTGTATTATGCAATCCTGTGTAGTTAGATAACATGTTACTTGTTTATAATGGCAGGCAGGATTTGCGGGGGATGATGCTCCTCGTGCAGTTTTTCCCAGTATTATTGGTAGACCAAGGCACACGGGCGTCATGGTTGGTATGGGGCAGAAGGATGCATATGTTGGTGATGAAGCTCAGTCAAAGCGTGGCATTCTATCTCTCAAATATCCAATCGAGCACGGTATTGTGACCAATTGGGATGATATGGAGAAGATTTGGCATCACACATTCTACAATGAGCTCCGTGTAGCTCCAGAGGAGCATCCTGTTTTGCTCACAGAGGCACCTCTTAATCCAAAGGCTAACCGAGAGAAGATGACACAAATGATGTTTGAGACTTTCAATGTGCCTGCCATGTATGTTGCCATTCAAGCAGTGCTTTCTTTATATGCAAGTGGGCGTACAACCGGTGTGATATTCTGAACTCTCACTGCATTTCATGGAATGCAAATGCGATGTTCTTCTGTTAATCAGTTTCATTACTATAATTTGATAGGCTAATGTGTATTGTTTATTGATATTCTTTCCAGGTATTGTACTGGATTCTGGTGATGGTGTGACACATACTGTCCCAATTTATGAGGGATATGCTTTGCCTCATGCCATCTTCAGACTGGACCTTGCTGGGCGTGATCTGACTGATTCATTGATGAAGATTCTTACTGAGCGTGGGTACTCTTTTACGACAACTGCAGAACGTGAGATAGTACGAGATGTGAAGGAGAAGTTAGCATATGTTGCTTTTGACTATGAGCAGGAACTGGAAACTGCAAAAACAAGTTCGGCTATAGAGAAAAGCTATGAACTTCCCGACGGTCAGGTGATAACAATCGGTGCTGAGCGATTCAGATGTGCAGAGGTGTTATTCCAGCCATCTTTGATAGGAATGGAATCTTCTGGCATCCATGAAACAACCTATAATTCCATTATGAAGTGTGATGTGGACATTCGTAAAGACTTGTATGGGAACATTGTATTAAGTGGTGGTTCAACCATGTTCCCTGGAATTGCCGATCGTATGAGTAAGGAAATCATTGCACTTGCTCCAAGTAGTATGAAGATAAAGGTGGTAGCACCTCCAGAGAGAAAGTACAGTGTCTGGATTGGAGGCTCTATCTTGGCATCTTTGAGTACCTTCCAGCAGGTATATACTACATTTTGTTTTCATTTTTGTGTTTTCTTGTGTGCGTCTGCATGTGTTTCCTCTCCAGTGCTTTGAAATAATCCAATTTCTTCTTTGATTATGGGTGCATTGCAGATGTGGATTGCAAAATCAGAGTATGATGAATCCGGTCCATCGATTGTGCACAGGAAATGCTTCTAGAGTGTAAGAGCTCGAAATTTTAGCAATATATATAGTTGTTGGTTCCTTGGAGATTCCAGTTGTAAAAGGGCCTGTCTTTAGTGGTAGTCGAGGTTTCCATGTCTCCTTTATGGCAAGTTTTGGGCCTAAATGCTTCAACTAAAGATCCAGCAACATCACTTGAGCATGTGCTAGCAATGGAATTTTGTATAAGACCTGATGTATAATTATTAGTTATGTTTTCCACCATGATAATCATGCTGGGATTTTGGTTGATTTATTCAACATTTTCATGTTCGCTCTTATTAGAATGTAATTGGCAGTTTTTTTATACTGTTTGGAAAAAATTGATGTAAAAGATGTTATTTATTCCTGGATACACTTTTTTAATTATTATTCAGAAAAATGGTTGCTTCCAAGAATCTAGTCTAAAAAAAAATTCAGGCCTGTTATTTTGTTTGCCTTGTAAAATTGTGCTGACTTACCGAGTGCAAGGATTGATTTGGCACTCATCGATTTATGTTTTTGACAAGTTGGATATTTGGATGTAGTTGTGTCCTTTCTTCCTTAAAACACTGTTTCAACCGAAGTTGTCACACTTGGACTCGGCAAAGTCTCAGCTGGCCTGGGACACGAGCAAGACTTAAGTTGTCACACTTGGACTCTGCTAAGACTCAGCTGGCCTGGGACATGAGCAAGACTTGGTGACTCGGGAGAGACTTAGCAAAGACTCAACAAATACAAAAAAAACTCTAAATATATTAAGGGCGAGTCTCGGTGAGTTTGGTGACTAAGGGCGAGTTCATGGTTGAGTATGAGGCAAGTACTAGCCATCTAAGTCTCGGGAAGACTCGCTAGTCTTGGCTGAGTCAAACTTCAATGGTTTTAACAGCCTTATACACCAATTTAAGGCAGAGAGAATGTGTAAATGGGTTCAGTTAAAAGATTATATGTGTTTGAGAAATAAAGATAAATGCTTAAGAGGGATGCCATTCTCAATTTTGGCTTTGCAGTAGGATTTTCTGTTATGCTTCAATAGCCTAACAGGCTATGTTAAGGTAGCAAT
>JZKD02S0053068.1:332013-342775 GCA_000966675.3 Picea glauca | reverse complement strand
TATATATATATATATATATATATATATATATATATATATATATATAATACTCGTTAGCACTCCTAAGTTTCCGAGGTTCTCCCACCTTTCCCCTTCGATCATTATCAAGCTTACCCTTCACCCAACCTTGATTTTCTCCCTTTAAGTCTCATCTTAATTTCGGAAATGTTCAGACTAACTTTCAAAGCGAGGATAGGTAAAATTCTATGTTTCTCCTAAGCTTTGGCTGAATCGGAAATATGTTTGGGATAATCCTAACCTTTTTAGTTGTTCTAGCAAAAATAAAATGATCGTTTTCACTCAAGGGAAGTCTCTAAAAAAAAAATGTTAATAAGTTTTCCCTAAGATTCTCCATAAAGTTAAAGTGTATGAGGTCCAAAAGAAGATTAACTCAAATCTATTTAAATAGGTTGACAGACCTTTGCTGTAAAAAAAAAAAAAAATTAGCAGTATACTTTCCCTGAGTATGTTACATACTTATTGATTGCCCCCACTTCATAACAAAAATGTATATAAAGAGATGGTGAAAGGAAATTCATTATCAATTTCCCCCATCTAATATAAAGAGACGATGAAAGGAAATTTGTTATCGATTGCCCCCATCTAATCTAAAGAGATGATGAAAGGAAATTCATTAAATGATTCTCATGTGTAACGCAGTGAGAAAGGAGATCTGCAGAGTTGGACATGTTTGTGGCTAAGCACAAGGTGAACTTGTGAAATCCCAAACTGTTAGGTGCATCGTCATGAGATAGAATTAAATATGATGTATTAGCCTCTTCTGAGTAGAGAGTTGATGAGAAACTCCATATGACTATCATGTGTAATGTAGTGGGAAAGAAGATCTGTTGAGTGGATGTCCATGTGGATGAGCATAGGTGAACGTGATCCTAGTGGTTGAGCACTAGTGAAGAAATGGCTCTTCTATGTAATGCAGTAATCCAGATATATGGAGATCCCTATGTATGTGCCCCTAGTGGTTGAGAACTAGTGCATGTATAAGATCCCTTGCTATATTGTTCAAGAGTCGGACTTGCCTGTAACCCTAATTGTAATGTAAAGGGTACAGGTCAGCCCCACCTTAATGTGATTAATAATTAATGTAAAAGATAATTAATCTAGTTAATATTAATTATATTGTGAGCTAGTGAGGTCGGCCCTATTGTGCCAATACACACTTCTTTTGGCAGGTTCAGTCTAGCATAAGTAAAGGTAAATTCCCCATTGAGGAATCATATCTTTTGTGTGACTTTGGAAATTTCAGAAAGTGCATCTTTGGGAAAAGTGTGCACCTCTCTTGGGTGCTAGTCTTCTAGGGTTTGTGAGCACCATTTTGTGTGCTAGGTTTTCTTGGTGGTGAAGTTATTTCTCTTGAAGAATATAGAAAAGGATTGGTTGGGTTTTATTCCCTTGTTGAGAAGGGTTTCCCAGGATACTTCTTGTGTACTTGTGCATGGTGTTTCTTCTTGTGATCTTGGTTGCTGCAACATAATTAGTTATGGTTTAAGTAAAATGATAAAATAGAATGAACCAAGCCTAGCTTATTGAAAAATCAACACGGTTTCAAAGCATAGGTCTTGAATAACCCATTGCACAAGAAAATTTCACTCATCCTCTCTATTTTGCAAAACCGTACGGCCCTCCTAGGGTTTCCAAAAAATCTGTATGGCCTACCTTTCTGAGGAGTTTTAGAACTTGTCACTTGGATGTTGGAGATAAAAAGTGTATAGGAGTGTACAACCTCCTTCAATGCACCTCCAGCAAGCTTCAGATTGAAATTCTGAGCATTTTGAAATTTTGGCCCTATGGTTTCACTAATTTCTGTAGAAATTTTAGTATTAGGGTTTTTTCAACTCACTCAAGGAGCTCTTCAGCTCACCAGTGTTCTCCTATATTTCAAAGGCTTATTGTTGGTAGTCATAATTCCAACAAAACCTAAAAATGCTAGCCTAGCCTAACTGTTAGGTTTTCTAGCCCAATTGACAAAGGGTTGTGAAGAATCTAAAATTATGATGAACAAAACTATGATGGAAGATAATATTGATGGATCGAGCACTTAAAGTTCCTAGAAGACAAGACTTCAAAGGAAGACTTATTGTGGGTTATATAAAAATATGTCACTGTGACATACCTCCTTCATGAAGATGTCATAGGACAAAGATCAGCCATGTGCCATTGGAGAAATCATATCAGCACCCTCAGGTATGCACTTGTATATATATTATTTGTATTTTTTTCATGAGGGTAATTGCAGGATGAAGGAACTTTTTGCTGAAGTCTTGGATCCAAAGGGATATCAATGCATTCAAAGGAACAACACATTGGAAGTGAAGACTCTGGGTTTGATTGTTGTAATTGTCATCCCTCTAAACTATATTTCTAAAGTTTGCTAAATTACAAGAAGGTGTTGTAGCTGTGACAACAATTCTTAAATTGTTTTAATTCTAGAGATGTATTCATTATTATCCTTTAGGAGATATTCTTGTTTTGGTTCCTCTTGTTTTCTTGTTCCAGACAGGTTAAGAACAAAGGAAGATGCTTATCCTTCAGAGGGAGTCAAAACTATTCGAGAAAGAGGAAGAATAGAACCATCTTTGAGACAACCAATGCAATAATGCACGATCAGAATCTTTCTGAGATTCCATGGGAAGAAGCATGCATGACATAGTATATGTTAAGAACAAGAGTTTTCACCATAATTTGAAAAACATAACTCCCAAACCTTCACCAGAGCGAATCCTAAGAATGAACACTTCGGGATATTTGGGTGCCCGGTGTATTTGCATGTACCTAAAGAGAAGAAGTACATTCTAGACCCTTCAGAGAGAAAGGATGCATTTATGGGATAAACAGTCAATCATCGAAGACATTCCAGATCTACATACTTGGTCAGAGAAAGATTGAGACAAGCAGAGATATTTTCCTTGAAGAAGAGATAGCCTTTCAAAGATCCAAAGAATCTCAGATGGAGATTGAAAGTGAGACAATACCTTCTCCCCCTTCATCATTTCAGAGGGAGACAGACATTATTCCAATTGATCCAGTTGCTCCAGTTGATATGTCTAGAAATATTGTAGTAGGACATAAAAGGCCTGCCTAGGCTCACTCTGCAGGAGGAAGAGGAACATACAATCTCCTCAAGGCACATCCCAAGAAAGAAAAAGACATTTTCGAGCTATCCTTCAGTCATGAGCCACTTCATTGATTTTGAGCCTCCTTGTCTTAGAGAAGCAATAGGAGAACAGGTATGGCAAGATGCCAAACTAAAAGAATACCAATATATCCTAAAAAATGATGTTCAAGATATTGTTCAGAGACCAGAAAGGAATTTTGTGGTAACTTCCAAGTAGATCTATAATAACATGCAGCTAATGGAAGTGTTGAGAAATACAAAGAGATATCTATAGCCAAAGGATTCTCACAAACAGAGGGAGTTATCTATGATGAGACACTTGATATAGTAAGCCTGATACACTTCCATCCATACTACCATCCATGAGTTGGAAATTATATCAGATGGATGGATTCTTGATGATTTTGGGTTTCAACAAGAGTATTGTTGATACAAACCTATATTATTACAATGTTGTTGACGAGAGCCTAATTTTGATAACTTATTCAGGAAGCCTTGTTGTTGGATACAAGTAAGATTTGACTTCTGATTTTGAGATGAAGAATATGAGTATGATGCACTACTTCTTGGGACAAGAAGTGTGACAGAGGATCGATGAGATTTTCCTTAGTCAAGGAAAATATACAGTGGGAATATTAAAGAAGTTCAGTATGACAAAATGCAAATCCATCATGATGGATTTGAAGAAAATGAATGATGATGATTTAGATGAGATTGATCCATAGCTGATTGGATCATTGATGTATCTAGTTAACACCAGACTTGATTCATACTATGCAGTGAATGTACTTATTCATTCCATGATTCAGCTGAGAAAGACTCATTGGACAGTAGTGAAACATGTATTGAGATATCTATGAGGCATAGTTAGATATGGCCTGTGATATGTGTCCAATGTAGACTTGAGTTTGTAGGGATATGAAGAATGGACAGAAAGTGCAATGGACCAGAAGAGCACATCTGGGTTTTTTTTTACTGTGAAGTTTTCCATGGTTTCCTAGTGCAGCAGGAAACAAATCCATGTGCCCTTGACTACCACAGAAGTAGAATAGTAGCATTGAGTGTGTGAATCAATATAACTTCACAAGCTCCTGACAGATTTACTTGATTGTGAGATGGATCCTATGATGATAACCAGAGCTATGTGTAAAGCTCTTTGAGAACCCATTGTTTCATGATAATATCGAAACACGTTGAGATAAAATATCATTATATCAGAGACATGATGTAGAGGAAAATAGTACACTTGTAGTACCTTCCTACACATGAGCAGATTGCAAACAGTAGAAATTTTAATACAAATTATGTATTGCCTGGATTCTCCTAATCTAAAAATTATGTGCCACTATTAAATACAGAATCTCTTCTACAAATATTCTTGTGGAATTTAAAACATGATCGCCAATTGCAATATCAAGAAGAAATATCAATCACACATAACACAAAGGTTTTACCGGGAAAGCATAAATCTAAAAACCCCACTATCATATATTATGTATATATCATGGATCATGAAACAATCTCATACAAAACTATAATCCAAGAGCTCTCAGTACAATATACAATCGTCTCACACTGTCATACAAAAATTGACAAATTGATGTGCCAATTTACTGCTTCCAAACAGCCTACCTCCTCTGCACAATACCTACTAATGGAAATGCCTGCAATGAATGAATTCTTCTTGCCTAGGCTTAAAAATCCTCATGGGCACATCCAATGTGTGTGTGGTTGCATGAGTGCACTCACTAATGTCACAATTGATAGTCAAATTGTCCCTTTCATCTGTTATCTCAACTGAGTTTCCACTGGATCTAACATGCATGTAGTTAACAGTGGTAAATCTTCAGTTGCATGTGATATCATTGATTGTGAATTAATTAATAATTAATTCACTGATCTCTCACTAGTGTAAGTTCAGTTACAACTAGTACAACTAAGCTTAACTCACTTAACTAAGTTAAACTACTTCACAACTCACATAACTACACATCCAACTCTGTTACAACTTCGAATCACTCGGTTACAACTAATTCGACTTGCATGTCCCACCAATCAACCTTTGGACTCGAATTTCCTATAGCTAACTGATTTTCCACTTCAGTTAACTATTTCAAAGGGATCATTGAGAATAGACTAATATTTATTCTCCAACAATTATTAAGGGATAATAATAGTCAACATACATCTATAAATAGAACATCATCTATAAATAGACTTCCACCTAAAAATAACCCGAGACTCCATCCTAGTGTAGGTGCATAATTTTCACTAGGATCTTCTTGTTGAATCTCAACATAGACATATTCACCAAATTAGCTTGGTGAAGGATACCTCCCTAGTTGAGAGGGAGTGTTGATAACTATAGCCAAGAACCAAGTTCAGAATACATATCTGTGAGACTTGGCATGATGAAGAATGTCTCCCTAGCTGAGAGAGAGTGTTGATGATTGCAGCTACATGAGACATTCTCCATGACACAAACCTAAGAGAGAGCCACTGAGAGGGGTGTGTGGTTCCTATCTAAGACAGAGCTGGAACATAGAGATGGCCTCCTCCTTATAGAGAGTTGAGAAGAACTCCAAATGATTCTCCTATGTAATGCAGTGAGAAAGGAGATCTACAGAGTTGGACGTGCATGTGGCTGAGCACAAGGTGAATGTGTGAAATCCCAAAATTTTGGGTGCATCGTCATGAGACAGAAATTAAGATGATGTACTAGCCTCCTTTGATCAGAGAGTTGATGAGAAACTCCATATGACTCTCATGTGTAATGCAGTGGGAAAGAATATCTATTGAGTGGACGTGCCTGTTCACGAGCACAAGTGAACGTGATCCTAATGGCTGAGCACTAGTGAAGAAGTGGTTCTTTTGTGTAATGCAGTGAACCAGAGATATGGACATCCCTATGGATGTGCCCCTAGTGGGTGTATAATATCCCTTGCTATATTGTTCAAGAGTTAGACTTGCCTGTAACCCTAATTGTAATATAAAGGGTACAGGTCGGCCCCACCTTAATGTGATTAATTCTTAATGTAAAAGATAATTAATCTGGTTAATATTAATTATATTGTGAGCTAGTGAGGTCGACCTTGTTGTGCCAATAGACAATTATGTTGACAGGTTCAGTTTAGTATAAGTAAAGGTAAATTCCCATTGAGCAATCATATCTTTTGTGTGAGTTTGGAAATTTCAGTAAGTACATCTACTTGGGAAAAGTGCGCACCTTTCTTGGGCGCTAGTCTTATAGGGTTTGTGAGAACCCTTTTGTGTGCTAGATTTTCTTGGTGGTGAAGGTATTTCTCTTGAAGAATATAAAAAAGGATTGGTTGGGTTTTCTTCCCTTGTTGAGAATGGTTTCCCAGGATACTTCTTGTGTACTTGTGCATGGTGTTTCTTCTTGTGATCTTGGTTACTGCAACATAATTAGTTATGGTTTAAGTAAAATGCTAAAATGGAATGAACTAAGCCTAGCTTATTGAAAAATCAACACTTTTGAGACCAGTTTTCACTAGGCCTTGTTTATGACTATGACAGCCTATGGCATGTATCTACTTTTGTATTTCCTATTCATGACCATGAACAGTTTTTTGGTATATTTCCACATGGATCTGCAGTGTAATTCAAATTGGCATCCATGTGCGCAAAGTCATTATGGATTGTAATATTCTTATGAGCAACTAGTTCGTCCAGTTGGGTCTCCATTACTCCACTTCTAGGAATTATAATATATTTCGGCCATCGCAAATACTCCTCTGACCTCACACATTAGGGGGCATCTGTTATAGAAATATTTTCCTCACACTGTGCAACTTTCTCAGAAGGCCTTTTCCATTTCCCTATGCAGACTTGAAGTCCCTTTTTGCAATTCCTAGAGCTAAAAAATATATCTTTCCACATATACGCACCCTAACAGCTATACAACATGTGTATACACAAGTTGCACCATTACAACCCGTGTACATCGGGTTTTGTGCTCAAAATTTAAAAAATGATGTCAGGTTTCCATGTCATGTCACGAGATCCATGATCCTTGACCTTCCATATACTGGAAACGTTCTGAATCAGCCCTTCAGTTCCATTTGAAGGCTATAAATGGGCCTTATCCAAGCTATGGAAAGAGGAGAAGAATTCAACTTTGAGAGAAAATTTACTCTGGAGAAATTATTCACTTCATATTGAGTCTACATCCCTTTGTCCTTTTAAGTCTAAACACATTTTTCAGCCCCCAAGCTCTTCCCTATTTGATGGAGAACCTCATTGTCTCTTTTATATGAGCTTGCCTTTGGTGGAGGAATTAAGTGGTGGAGGCCTAGCTGGAAAGGACTTAGTTTCTCGGTTTCGAATGTGCCGACATGGAAGTTTGTCATTCATACACATTTGTTGATTACATTTTAATAGAAATACTCTTTTATCATCCAATTAATGTCTTGAAAATATTTGAATTGTTATTCCATGGGTATATTTGTTATGAATATTAATGAATTATGATATTGTATGTGCTAACTTTATATATTATCCCCATATGCTTGTGTATATTGGTTTTTGAGGACAAGTTGCATGTGTATTCCTTTGAGTCAAGTGCTCAATGGTGGACTTCATCGAACGTTTGGATGAGGTAGGCTCTTTATTTTGTTTTGTTAGCATATTTGTTTATATAGCATACTTGAGATTAGACTTGATTTATGCAGTCATTTCCATCTATTGTGGTTTACCCCATGCCAGAGAGTGATTTTCCTCATAACATTGTTAAAAAAATGAGGCATATTGGACAACCTGTAAAAAATTGACAAAGAATACTCCCTTTCAGTTGGTCTATGAAAAGGAAGTTTTCATGCCACTTGAATTTATTGTTCCCAACTTGCACGTCGCCATAGCCACCTAGATGTCAAAAGAGAAGTCACTTCAGCAGAGATTAGATGAACTCATGGTGTTAGAAGAAGATCGCCTTGCAATGGGATTCAACCAAGTGGTCAAGAAGCAGAGATAGAAAGCATGGCACAATTGAAACATCTACCACAACATTTTGCAACCAGCATCTCTCGTGTTGTTATATGATAGTGAATTTTTCAAACACCCTGGAAAGTTACACATGCATTGGTTGGGCCCATTTCACCTAGTCTACATCAGTCAAGTCAACACAGATGAATTGGCCACATTACAGGGACAACCTCTCATGGGACTTGTAAATGGTAGCAAATTGAAGGTGTATTATCGCTCGCAAGGATCACATACAACTTAACAAGCATTCCTCCATACCATAGTTAGCATAGTTTAGGCATAGAGTAGGGTATATAGTAGGTAGGAAGGTATATAGTTGGAATAATTAAACTTTTCAGTAGCACAGGATATGTTTCGGTCACACAGGTGAAATGGATAGATTGACATCTTTGCAGATTTTCCAGATTTCTATTTGCGGGTGAATTTAAGACCCACGTACAAAGTATTGGCTCTGATAGGAGACTCACGTGGGACTGGGTCGAGCTACCTAGCACTACACCACACTAAAAGGTCAAGCAATCCAAGTCAGCCATATCACACATAATTCAGGTACACAATCAATTATGATGCCACATTTCAAAAGGTGCATAACCAGTATGGTGGATCGGAACCATTATCAACCTTCTTGTGGAAATTAGTCACGGATCTGTATAGATTCTCTGATTGTCCACATTAGTCGACCCCTTTCCTAATTCCAACACAATTTTTTGGCTATCACCCACCCTATTTATGCATATTCCCACCTATATTTCCTTTGGAGGGATCCTACAAGCCTCAATATTCCATGTCCCCATCAATTGGCAAGTGAGAAGTACCATCCATGATTTCACTGGCAGTTATCATTTTGTCCTAAATTCTAGTCTACCAACAATTTTTTTACTGCATGGACAGTTCCACCAGTCGCTCAGTTGCGTACAAATATTCATCCAAGTAGGTGGCCCTAAATCCAATGTTTTTGTTATCACCATTAAAAAAAAATTGTGTGAAATCGAGATTTCAAGACTTAGTGAGGCGTTGAATTGGTTTTGAGGTATGATAAATCAAGGGAGGGGATAAATCTAGTAAGAAGAGGCCAAATCTGGTGGAGCGCTAAGGTGATAGGACCTGATATGTCGCAGATCATGAGCTCTCCAATCAGCGTTCGAGGATCATTTCGGGGGGAGGAGTTGCATGGAGGATAATTCCTCAAAGCAGGTCGAAAACTAAACCATGGTTTTTAGTCAGGACCACGTGGTTCCATCAGGTGAATTTTGGGGCGAGAAGCAGGTTACCCAAAACCACTTCCTCACACCCCTAAAATTGGAAAAGTATATAAAGGGTATTGGTTATTTATTTTATTATTTTTCAAAATACATGAACGTTTGAAAGTTGGAGTGACCACCATCATTCAACTGTAGCTCGACAATGTGCCAAGTTCATGCCATTTCCGCTCATTTCCAGGTATTTTTCATCACCTCCATGGACCCTATCATAACTTCAGTAACAGAACAAGACCCTGTGTCAAATGAAGAAGCCCTAATTGACCAAGATTCATACGTTTTCGACACCAAAATCACCATTTCACCCATCTTTGTGTCCATAAGCAATCTATCTGATAATGTAGGAAGGTGTATATCGTTCCTTGAATCAATCCAGGTCTCCATAATCATGTATGTTATAGAAATTGATTTCCCTTTCCCAAATTTATAAGTTGGTGCATTGAACAGTATTCACATGAAGAAAAGGTCATCGTGAATAAACAAGGTTTCGAGGTATGTGTAGAGTAGAGAGTATGTCAATTCGGGAAGCCCTCAGTATACCAGAGTATTTCTTCGTAGTGTTTGAACCTTTCAATGGAGAAAAGATAATTAGGTTATACAGAGAGTGTATGTCAGAAGTCAAAAATCTGTTCTTGCAAATAATTGTCAAACCAGAACATTTTTCAGAAAGTCTATCTTTGCTAATGAATGTGAATATAATGGTTATTGAATTCCAATGGGTGTGTTCCCTTTTGAGTCAAGTTTTAGGTCTAGACAGAGACAAATATGTAGTCGAAGTCATGCTCAGTTTCCTATTAACCTTTTTTATGTCATAGTTTGGTATGTCAGTCTGTATCATTTTTTATCAATTCATAGCTAATAATATCCATGCGTAGCTGGTAAATTTCAATTCTCTGAGGCATTTCAAATACTACACCTATCTGTTGAAGATTTTCATAGAGACCAATAAGAGAGAATTTTCTGAAGAAGCATTCATATCAACTAAATGTAAAAGGATTACATTGCTCATTTTAATCAACAAAGCCATGTCCAAGGTTTACTGTTTAATATTCAACACTAGTTTACCTAGAGTTCTAGATGACATGAGGAGCTATCTACAACCAAATCCAGAAAACAAAGTGGGGGATTGGGTACTATTCATGCTGATCCAGATTTATGTAGGAACACAATGAAATACAGAAATACACATAAACGCAGAGATGCAGCGGAAATAAGACTTCATTTCATTAATAACAAAATGACTGAAATATGCTAACAGACAGAATGTAAATAAACTAGCTAAGGCGCTGGTAGCTTATCTCTGAGAAGAGATGTGGCTGCTACTCGCATCCATGAGAAGATGATTACAATGAGGCTCTAGAGGCCTTTT
>JZKD02S0053068.1:317999-328138 GCA_000966675.3 Picea glauca | reverse complement strand
GAATACATATGCAGAAGTCTTTGAAGTCTCCATGAAAATATTCTAATGGTGGTTATATGAGTTTTGTCTTCTCTCTTCGTATGCATTTCCTGTGTTTATTATTCCATTAGCATTGACTTTTGTTTAAATTGGATAGTTTAAAGGCACAGAATTCATCTTATGATGCTCTTGGCTTAAGAAATTTAAATTGTGTTAAGTTTCTTCCTAACTAATTCAGAATTCATTTCATTAATTCTCTGATGTAGTTACTTGTTTTCCCCTTTCTTATTACACTCTGCAAATTACAATTTATAACTCAGATTCATCACCTCATTTATCCTTTATCCTCTTGAGAGTTCTACCGACTAGTCAGTGTTTCTATTCATTTTCAAAAATTCGACTCCATAGCTCTGAGTGTCCCTCCCCTTCCTTGCCAACAAATTTATAAAAAAAACCCAAAAAAACAAAACCTAGCCATTGATTGACAAAGAAACACCAAGTGACACAAGAGAACCCTCTCAGAGCTGAGCAGGCTAGTACCCATCTCTAAAGTTGGTTTTCAAGTTACCTCAGTCATTTGTTTTATCAGTCGAATAAATTTACAGAGTGATAACATTCTGGCACTGTTGTCGGGGATCAAAAGTGAAATCTTCCCTGGGAAAGAACAACTTAAAGCTTCAGATTTGGTTCCTGAGGGTGACAGTGAATCAAACACCTTATTGGTTGAGACTAAATTTACCCTGGCGACTCCATTATAAAGATACCAATAGCATAAAGCAGTTTGAGCTAGAAATCCTGGATCCCAAGAGAATTCATAATAGGATAAATCCAGACCCAGAAGCACTGATCTATGTGTCTATTCCTGAGAAGATTGTACACAAAAGAAAAGAAAAGCCAATAATCCTAGTTTTGTATCTAGACAGATATCTATCCTTGCCAAAATATGGAGTGATAAGCATTGAGGACCTTGATTTTGATTCGAAAATTGAGCAAACTCTGTTTAGAACTAAATCTGAGTCTTTTTTGAATGAGATCATCTTTGATGAGAAGAGTTCCAATATTTAATTTTAGTTGCATCTACTAAACCTCTTGTGATTCCTAACCAACAGCCACTTCAAGTTCTTACTGTAGTCATGGAAGCTAGGTTTTCCCCTCTTGTCCTACCTGCTCCATTACATGACCTTCCCCGGGAATATAACCAGAGGATTAAGTTGTATGATGTTGAAGGTAATGTGTCAGCCCAAAAACACTTAGACTAGTTCAATGATTTTATAGACCTAGAAGAAGTAGATTTTGAAGATGAAAAAATGAGGTTGTTAGCACAAAGTCTTGCAAGAGAAGTCAGAAAGTGGTTCAGAGCTCTCCCACCAGCAAGTATCCAAAATTTTGAAGCCTTTGAAACAAGTTTTCTTGCAAAATAGGGTGATAATAAAAACCCCCTTCAGTTTCTAACCTAGTATAACAACATGAGAAGGTCACCTGATGAAATGGTCCAAGAGTTTTCAGCTAGGTTTATCAAATTTTACAACTCATTCCTACTGAAGTAAAACCTCCTCCCAGGGTTGTTCAACTTAGATATGTTCATTCATTTGAAAGCAATTTTTCTTTGTTGTTAAGGGAAAGAAGATCCACTTCACTGGACGATATGATGAGTGATGCAATAGAAGTTGAAGTAAATTTAATGGCTTCATGAAAGATCAAATATGATTTTGACAGGGACATGAAAAAGGTTCAAGAGAAGGCGCAGCCTTCAACCTCACAATCATCATAAGAGAGGTTTTAAATGATGATGAAAACCATGGAGAAACTCATGGAGAGGATGTATTTAGATAACAAGCCTAACACTAGAGAATAGGTTGATGTTCCACACATAAACCAAAGGAAACCAGTAGTTGCACAAATTAGACAAACAGATCAGAGGAACCAGGGCGAACAGCAAATAAGACCTCCTTTTCAAAATAATTATGTAAATGAAAATTTTGATGGAACTTTTGAAGACAACATGCATTGTTGTTATGCTAATGAAACAGAGGTGTTTTTTACTAAAGAAGAACATGACCAGTTCATGGATGCAAATGAAATATTCATGCAGGAGGATGATGAAAGGTTGACAGTAGAAAGGGAATATTACCAGACGGGACTGCAGAATGTCATCATGCAATTCCAGAAACAATATAATCTACGAAACCAAAAGGTGCCTGCAAATCCTCCAAAGGGAAATCCTACCAAAGAATCTCAAAATAATGCACCTTCTTCAAGTCAACCTAATAAGGACAATGTTGCAAAGGATGTTGTGGAGAAAGGAAGGCAGAAGGAAGAAACTCATAAGAAAGTACCTGAAACAAGAAAGGAGACAGTCATCAAAGAGGTAGAAAAAACCTCATCTTCCTTTAATTTTAAAAGTGAGATGGCCAAAATAAAAATTTCTATTCCATTCAATGAGCTGACAAAGAATAGTGAATATAGAAATCACATCATTAAGATGCTTAAGATGGAAGAAACTTATGATACTTTGAATATACAATATGATCATTCTGCCATCTTGTTTGGCCCACGTGTAGAGGAGAGTAGTGATACTAATGAGGTTCCCCCTTTCTATGCCAGAATGAAGATTCATGATATGAATCTGCACAATGCTATGTTAGATTCAGGAGAATCCCATACTCTGATGCCTAAGGTGGTCATGGACCAATTCGGTCTGGACATTACAAGGCCCTACAAAGACCTTTTCTCCTTTGATTCAAGGAAGGTGAAGTGATTGAGCCTAATCAAAGACCTGGTAGTATCTCTGACCCAAATTCCATCAAAAAACATGGTAATGGATGTGGTGGTTGTTCATATTCCTCCTAAATTTGGCATGCTCCTATCTAGGTCATGGGATGCAAAGTTGAAAGGGACTTTGTAAACGGATATGCCATATGCCACTATCCCTGTGTTTGGCCAAGATAGGAAGTTGTACAGGGAAGTATTTATCAAATACATGGTCAGTAACAAACCCCAACCAAACAACCATCCCATTTACTCCATGGAGACTGAGATTGATTCTTCCATTTTCTTTAATGATTCGAATTTTGAAGAGAAAATTCCAGAGATTGATATGA
The DNA here is from genome assembly GCA_000966675.3 of Picea glauca. Classification (NCBI taxonomy): domain Eukaryota; kingdom Viridiplantae; phylum Streptophyta; class Pinopsida; order Pinales; family Pinaceae; genus Picea; species Picea glauca. The sequence goes on along the minus strand of JZKD02S0053068.1, from coordinate 325,058 downwards.
TTGTCGAAGACAAATCTGACCAGCAAAATGAGGAAAGTTCAAAGCAGAAAAGTAATGTAGAATATCGGATGTGGAATATGAGTTTCGATGGAGTTGTCAGCAAAAAAGGAGCGGGGGCTAGTGTGTGGATTAACCTCCCCAGAGGAACTACAAAATTTTGTTCGTATAAACTTTATTTTGATTGCACAAACAAAATGGTTGAATATGAGGCATTAGTATAGGGATTGAAGACTTTGAAAGAAATGGGTGCTAATAGAATAGTTGTGCATGGATATTTTGAGCTAATTATCAATTAGATAAAGGGTATATACCAAGAAAAACATCCTAGGTTGAGGGCCTATAGAAATATAGTGCTTGATCTCCCAGAACAATTTCCAGAGTATAATCTTTCAGTGATTCCAAGGGGACAAAATCAGATTGTTGATGCCCTGGATACTTCAACTTCAGTTTTCAACCTTCCAATTTTCCCTAACCAAAAATATGAGATTGAGGTCAAGTACAAGCCAGCAGTACCAGGTAACATTAAGTACTGGCGGGTTTTTGAAGATGACAAACAAATAGAAAGTTTCTTTAAGATTGAGGATGAATTTAAAATTTTGAATATAGATGAGGAATATTGCTATGATGAAGAGACGCAACTGTGTTCGCAAATGATGATTGTTTCAAAAATCAGATTGTTGGCAAGGATATAATGCAGCTAAAAAATAATACCATCCCCAAAGGCCTGGTACCATCAGAACAACTCTCTGACAACAATGATGTGGTCAAGAGTCCTAAAATTACTACAAATGATGGGAATGTTGAAAATTGAAACATTGGGACTCAGGAATATCCAAAAATCATCAAGTTGTCCAAGACACTTAGCCCAGAGGTTAAGCAAGGGTATATCAGTTTAATGAAAGAATTTACTGATGTTTTTTACTGGAGTTATGAAGATCTAAAGGTTTATGATACTAAAATTATTCAACATGTGATTCCACTCCAAGAGGATCATAAACCTTTCAAACATAAATTAAGAAGAATTAATCCTTTGTTGTTGCCCTTAATTGAAAAGGAGATAAAGAAGTTGTTTGAATCCAAGATCATAGCGTCTAAGATTTTCTAAGTGGGTGTAAAATCTGGTACTTGTCGAAAAGAAGAGTGGAGATATTAGATTATGTGTAGACTTCAGAAATTTGAACAAGGTGTCTCTCAAGGAAAATTACATGTTGCCTAAGATGGATCAAATACTGCAGAAAGTGGTTGGATCTTAGAAAATATCAATGTTGGATGGTTTCTCTGGGTATAACTAAATAATGGTACATCATGATGAGCAGGAAAAGACAGACTTCACAACACCATGGGGCACCTTTATGTATGCCAAAATGCCTTTCGGGCTCATGAATGCAGGAGCAACTTTCCAAAGGGATATGGATATAGCCTTTGTTGATGAGAAAGATAAATTTATTGTTATTTACTTAGATGATATCAATGTATACTCAAGTTCTGATGAAGATCATCTCAAGCAGCTAAGGAGAACTGTTGAGAAAAGTAGGAATTTTTGCATTTCATTGAACCCCAAGAAGTCTAATTTTGGTATGGAGGAGGGAAATTTGTTTGGTCACACTATTTCAAAAGAGGGAATAAATATAGACCCTAGTAGAGTTGAGGTAATCCTGAAAATTGGCACACCTAGAAGAAAAAAAGAAGTACAATCTTTCTTAGGGAAAGTGAATTTTTTGAGAAGGTTCATCCCTAACCTAGCTAAAATCATAAAGCATATCACTAACATGCTCAGAAAAGGAAATGAGATAAAGTGGACTCCTGAAGCCAGGAAATACTTTGAAGATGTTAAAGTGGCATTGACCAAAGCCCCAGTACTGGCCAGTCCAAATTTTGAAAAGGACTTCATATTGTTTTCTTTTGCTTCAAAACACACCATTGTTAGTGTTTTATTGTAAAAAGATGAACGGAACTTTGAAAAACCTATAGCCTATTAGAGCAAGACATTGAGAGATTCTCCATTGAAGTATGATATCATGGAAAAGCAGGCATATGCACTGGTCAAGGCCCTAAAGGAGTTTAGAATTTATATCTTTCATTCCCACATTGTTGCTTATGTACCCAGCAATTTTGTGAAGGACAGTTTAACTCAGCCAAATCCTGAAGGTAAAACAGGCAAGTGGATAGTTTTTTTGTTGGAATATGACCTTGAGATCAAACCTACATAGTTAATCAAGGGGCAAGGACTTGCAAAGTTGATGTCCCAGTCAAAATGTGAACTCTTGGGGATTAATTTCATAGCTTATTTGTCTATAGATTCAGGATAAGAAGAGGTCCTTAGGTATCTAAAAAATTCTTGGACTCTCCATGGTATGCTGATATTAATTATGTATTGAGAAATTTGCAGGCTCCTACTGAAATGAGAAAAACTAAGGCCATGTTTTTAAAGATAAAAATAACAAAGTTTTGTATTTTAAATCAATCTCTGTATTGGAAGGATCCAGGAGAAATCTTGTTGAGTTTTTAGCTGGAGGAAGAAGTGGAAAAGACCATCAGGGAGTTTCATAAATGTGAATGTGGAGGGCACCATTATTGGAAAACTACTATGCACAAGATTTTAAAGGCAGGGTTCTATTGGCCTAGCATTTTTTTTTATGTTTACAAAGAAGTTTCAAGCTGTCATGAATGTCAAATTTGTTATGGGAAAAAAAAACTGCAACCTTTTCCTTTGAAGCCTAACTTGGTTGAAGAACCTTTGAGACAACGGGGCCTTGATTTCATAGGATAAATTCATCCATGTTCGTTATCTCAGCACAAGTGGATACTGATAGCCATAGATTATTTCACCAAGTGGATTGAAGCATTTCCTACCAAGAAAGCCACAGATATTGTTGTCATTCAGTTTTTGGAGAACAATATTTTGTCTAGGTTTGGTTGTCCAATCAAAATCATTACAGACAATGCAGCAGCATTTAAGTCCAAAATATGGAAAAAAAAATTGCAATGATTACAATATAATTCTTGGTTGTTCCACATCTTATTGCCCTCAAGGTAAGGGGTTGGTTGAGTCATGCAATAAAATCTTGACCAGAATTATCAAAAAACTGCTACAAGATAACAAAAGGGCTTGGCAAAAGAAGCTTATCCATGCACTATGGGCTGACAGGATTACTACTAAAAGGTATATTGCTACTTCACTTTTCCATATTTTGTATGGAATAGAGGCAAATTTTCCTACTTCATTAGGATTGATAGTGATGAGATTGCTACAAGAGCAAGAAGTTGAACTAGATGTCACTCAAAGGAGAACAAATGAATTAATTAATGTTCAGCAAACAAGAGAGAAATCCTTCAACAACTCTCGGCTACACCAAGACGGGATTAAAAAGGATTTTGATAGGCATACTAAAGAAGACGATTTCAAAGTAGGGGATTTGGTGTTGAGATTGGATGCCAGAAATGAAGATAGAGGAAAACATGGGAAATTTGACCATTTGTGGCTGGGACTTTTAAAATTGTGGCATACCATGGAAATAATGTCTATCTGCTACAGGAACGTAATGGAGATCTCATTGGAGGAGGACCTTTGAATGGAAGGTTTCTCAAGCATTATCTCGCTTAAGGGATTTTTTCACCCTTTCCATTCATTGTATATAACCATTGTTGTTTTTTTGAAGCAATCGAAATCAATTCAGTAGAAATTGAAGCCCGAAGTGAAGGCCCTAAGTTATGTTGAGTATAATTTGAGTTTTGTGAATAAGATGTTAATATATTTAGCTGCAAGAGTAAAATAAAGCCCAATGGGTAGGATCTTGGTCTATTGTTCTTTGCTACCTCGCTGGGAGGATAGCATCCCCAGTTGGATCCCATGTTATCACCATTAAAAAAAAATTGTGTGAAATTGATATTTCAGGACTTAGTGAAGCGCTAAATTGGTTTGGAGGTCTGATAAATCAAGGGAGGGGCTAAATATAGCAGGAAGAGGCTAAATCTAGTGGGGCGCTAAGGTGATGGGACCCGATACGTCGCATATCACGACCTCTCTAGATCGACGGTCGAGGATCATTTCGAGGGGAGGAGTTGGATGGAGGATAATTCCCGAAAGCAGGACAAAAACTAAACCATGGTTTTTGATCGGGACCATGTGGTGCCACTGGGTGCATTTCGGGGCAAGAAGTGGGTTGCCCCAAACCACTTCCTTGTGCCCCCAAAATTGGAAAAGTATATAAAGGGCATTGATTATTTATTTTATTATTTTTCAAAATACTAGAATGTTTGAAAGTTGGCACGACCACCTTCATTAAACTACAGCTCGACAGTGTGCCAAGTTCACGCCATTTCTGCTCATTGCCAGGTTTTTTCATCGCCACCATGGACCCTATCATAACTTTAGTAACAAAGCAAGACCCTGCGTCAAATGAAGAATGCCTAATTGACCAAGATTCAGACGTTTTTGACATCGAAATCGCCATTTCACCCAGCTTTGTGTCCAAAAGCAATATGTTCGATAATGTAGGAAGGAGTATACCATTACTTGAAGCAATCCAGACCTCCATAGTCCCATATGTTGTAGAAATTGCTTTCCCATTTCCCGAATTTATAAGTTGGTGCGCCGAACAGTATTCGCATGAAGAAAAGGTTGTTGTGAATAAACAAGGTTCTGAGGTCATGTGTAGAGTAGAGAGTATGTCGATTCAGGATGCCCTCAATATACTAGAGTCTTTCTCCACAGTGTCTAAACATTTCAATGAAGAAAATTTAATTAGGTTATACAGAGAGTGTCCGTCAGAAGTTAGAAATTTGTTCTTGCAGACAATTGTCAAACCAAAACATTTTTCAGAAAGTCTATCTTTGCCAATGAATGTTGTTGTTGGGGAAAATCACCCTACGGACTAGCAAATAGAGTTCAGACTTTGCATGAAGATATGACCGAATAGAAATTACTTTCTACCTTCATCCCTAGATTTAAATCCCCTTTTCTTAGTAAATGCATGGAAATATCAACCTACCTCGTTCTCGGTGTTTGATGTCGATCCTCCATTGTGCTCAATTACTTGTTCGCAATACTCCTTCCAAAGATGACATGCATCCAAGACAAGCAACAACTATGAAAGCATACTACTTATATACTAAAGGGTTAGAAATCCAAACATATACTGATCAAACTATAAACAATTCATGAATTGGGACAGGAAAATCATTCTCTTTATTACTTAGAATGAGTCAACTTACAAAAATTGAGACCGACCACCACTCCTTGAACCTGATCCTGGGCTCCTCTTCGTCTATCCTTCAACTACTTTGCTTTGAATCTCCTTTGGCACAAGGAAAGGCTAAAGGGTTGGGACAATGGGAATACGTAAATGGGTAGAGTTTCTTTGTTATATTTTGTTCTGTCGGCAACTTTCCTTTTTTCATGCTTTTGTCGGTCCACGCGGGCTATTTTGGGTCAGCCAGCATGTACACGCGTGCAGTAATGGATTAGGGCGTGTGGGCCTTTATAAAAGAGGATTTTCAAAGAGTCATTCAGCAGTGCTTTGGCAAAGAAGGGATATGAGTTGGCCTGATGCCAAGTAAACATGTGTGGTGCAATTTAGGGTTATAACAAATGCCCCCTAATGTGTGAGGTTAGAAGAGCATCTAATGGCCGAAATACATTACTAATCTTTACTGATGTGCCAAATGATTGAGCCCAAGGATCAAGAACCAGGAGGTGTCGTCTACAAAATAACAAATGTCTCACCGAGGAGGGCATACCCATGCTCGGGATAAAATAGAACCATGGCTACCAATCAAATACACTATAGATCCATGTCAAATAACTATAAAGAGTAGCCACGAACAATACACAGCGGAGCTACATCTCGAAATCAGAAAGATATACATATAGAGTATCCATCTTCCAAAAGATGATTCGGCCTGATGGCTGGAGATGAGATCTTCAGAGCTCGAGAAACAACTTAAAAATCTTCAAAACTTGGGTAGGAGTGTAATATGAGTGTATGAATGCACTACCCAGAGGTCTTCGACGGCTCGTCGATCATGGACTTGATAATCTTGATGATCAGATTGAAGGCTTCAGTGATTTCGAACAAGGACTTGATTGGATGTTCAGGATGGCTGGGTATGTGGACAAGAGACATATTGCAGAGGGCCCGACTCAGGCTTGGTAACAAACTTCCCATGGATAGTAGCATGAAAAATAATGAGACTCAGACAGCATGGCATTAATCATAAGTCTACGAAGCAGGAGGCAACGCAAACTCTCCATATGTTTGGAAGGCTAACCAAACAGTAGAGGACACAACTCTATATAGCGAGAAAAGATTCCTAAGGTCGTACTACATCCCATAGTCAGATGAACAAACAGACAGATATGATTTATCCAAGGGCGACTCATTATGCTGCCAATAAAGAAAATACTTTTCCCTTCTTCTTTTTGGGGTATATTTGATTTTTTTGTCTTTTTCAATAATTTTGGGAAAAATAATAAAGGAATATTACGTTACAATGGAGGAACAAGTATTGAAAACATACTAGTTCAAGGCACAAGGACAAGACTGATGTTCTAGTAAAATGATACTCAGGAAAAATCCTCTGGGGGCCAAAGGTGTTAAGATGTAGAAGCAAACTGTTACAAGGCTAGCGTATAAGGTATGCAAACATGGTTAACAAAACACACAATGGTAACATCCTTCGATGTAAGTTTAACGAGCCCAGGGAACGTAAGATCGGTGGTTTTTCATATTTAGAGTCTGAAAAAACATAAAAGGAGACTCCATTGGGGTGCATTTTCTGAAGATAGTCTAGCCGGTTAGAAAAAGGGTAAACTAGCATCGATTAGACGTCGATTCAAAACCATTTTAACAAGTGTGACGAGGACAAGATCACTTGGCTATTGTTTCATTTTTAAGGAGTCTGAAAAAATATTAACTATGGACTCCATCGGGAATGTTCTTCTGGACCAATTTAACGAGTGTGAAAGAATAAGGTCACTCGACAATCCTTTCAATTTTAGGGAGTCTGAAAAGAGCTTAACTATGGACTCCGTGGGGGTTTCTTTTTTGTAAGTTTAGT
>JZKD02S0053068.1:242995-273495 GCA_000966675.3 Picea glauca | reverse complement strand
AAGTATCAAAAAATTGAAAATTGTGCAAGGTGAAAAACAAGGGTGGCTACAACATGTTGTATCAATCTAAAGAATCTTTGGGAAAAAAGTATGTTGAGAAGGGAAATATTGCTCTGAGTGATATGAGGGATTTAATCCCTGAGGTATAAAATATTTCCCAGCATAAATTTTCTTTGTTCACAATGAGAGATATTGAGAAGAGGATATTTAATATAGCAGTTGCAGATGAATACAAAGTATCTGAGATCAAGAAAAGGTATGACAACATCAGTGCTCTAGACAATGTCAAATTCCATAGACATAATAGTGACATGTTATATTAGGATTACTTAAATTTAAGTTTGAAGAACTCAAAATCGTCATCCCATATGATGAAATTGGAAGAACAATTAAAGCAGGAAAAGGCATCTAGCAAAGCTTGGCAGACTCGGGTCAAAAGATTGTAATCTAAAGGTACCCAAGGGGTGAAAACCTCATTGTATGAAAAGGACAAATTAATTCAAAGCCTGAAAAAGAAACTAAAAATGTCTGCCACAGAACATCCACAAATAGCAGAAATTGTTTCTCTAGAACAAGAGAAGGAAGCATTTCGTCAAGAGGCATTAGACTACAAAGTTAAAGTGTTGCAGCTAGAGCAATAAAAAGTGAAATGGTCACAAGAGAAAACAGAGTTGTTGAACATGGTTGTAGTTGTACCTTCTACTACAAAAGTTGGGCCAAACAATGAAGGGCTTGTCCAGGCTATGTCAAACGTTAGCCTGAAAGAAGGAGAAATCAAAGGGTTAAAAGGGAACATAGAGAAGTTGAAACAAGAAATGCAAGCAAAAGATGAAAGAATGGCCAAATTTCAAAAGGAGAATGAAGCCTTGCAAGAAAGTATAGATAAGTTGAAGGTGAGATTAAGGGGAAAAGGCTTGTTGTAGAGACCCAAGCACATCATCTGGGATTCTATAGTTGATGAAGATGCCAAGTTCAAAGTATATTTGAATTTCATCAATGACAAAGACAACACTACCATCAGATCCAGAATCAAGTGCACTATTGTAAATGAGACTTTAGCAAAGAAGCCATCAAAATGGTCCCAAAATGCCATAAACTTGCTAAACTCCATCCTTGCTGCAGAACTTCAGACCATTATAGTTAAAGATAGAAATACATTAATCATCTAGGCCAGGAGGGTTATTGCTAAACATAACCTGCTAAAATCAGTCCAAACCAAGGAAACACAGATGGAGCAAAGTGTGTAAGAGTTCAATTAATTGTTTGAAGAATTGTTTATTAAAGGCCTCCCACCATTTTGGGATGGAAAAGGAAATTATATGATCAGGAAGAATATAATGCTCACCTCACTCAGTGCAGAATGGATCACTCCAAGTTTAAAAACCTGGAGGAAAACCTAAAAGAAGCAACCCTAGTTGAACATCTGATTACAGATTTTGAGATTCTGAATCAGTTCAAATCAGTGAAAGTTGGACTACCAATAATGACATATTCCTCTTGCATTGACTTGGAGATTCTAATCAAAGAAATGATGGATTATGATATCCCTTCCGACTTGCAATGGAAGGAGATAGTATGGCTAGGTAAGACAAAGTGCAGCTTTCTAGAAGCCAGTAAATGATGTCCAGGTGTCACTAAAAATGGAAGATCAGGCAGAAAACGAGAACATAACAAGTCGCAAAGAAAGGAGTTGAAGCGTCAGAGGAGTTAGATGCCCGATCGTCAAACCTTTTCTTGTTAATCATTGTAATCGGTTCCAATACCGAAACTGTCATTTGTATTTATTGTAATCAGTTTTAGAAACTAAAACGTTTTGTTTCAAGAATTGTAATTGGTTTTAAACCTAAGGAACTCGAACTTGTATAAATATTAGGGGTTCCAAATGTATTAAGTGTTGGTAGAAGTGCAAGGGAACGTTTTAGTTGTTTGAACTTGAATGTAATTTTCTGAAGCTGAATATACATATGCAGAAGTCTTTGAAGTCTCCATGAAAAGATTCTAATGGTGGTGATATGAGTTTTTTCTTCTCTCTTTGTATGTATTTCCTGTGTTTTTTATTCCATTAGCATTGTCTTATGTTTAAATTGGATAGTTTAAAGGCCCAGAATTCATCTTATGATGCTCTTGGCTTAAGCAATTTAAATTGTGTTAAGTTTCTTCCTAACTAATTCAGAATTCATTTCATTAATGCTCTAATGCAGTTACTTGTTTTCCCCTTTCTTCTTACACTTTGCAAATTACAATTTATAAATCAAATTCATCGCCTCATTTAGACTTTATCCCCTGGAGAGTTCTATCGACCAGTCAGTCTTTCTATTCATTTTCAGAAATTCAACTCCATAGCTCTGAGTGTCCCTCCGCTTCCTTGCCAACAAATTTATTAAAACCCCCCAAAACAACAAAACCTGGCCATTGGTTGTCAAAGAAACACCAAGTGACATAAGAGAGCCCTCTCTGAGCTGAGCGGGCTAGTACCCAGCTCTAAATTTGGTTTGTAGGTTACCTCTATCTTTTTTTAATCAGCCAAACAAATTGACAGAGTGTTAACAGGTTCAATTCTCTTGGTGGTTGAGGATTCAAAAACAACTGTTGGGCAGGGGTCCCAACCTCTTGTTCACCAGCAATACACAATCAATCATTGCACAATTCCTTGAATTGTGCTTCGAAGCTATGACAATATGGCATATCTCTAAGTCAAGAGTTGACAAGCCTGTCGCTATGGATGATCACCTTTGCTTAAGTAAGCAACCCAATGGTGTGGGTTTCCATCTCCACTAGTTTTAGCGGTCTGCATCTTCCACCCTATAAACCTATTTCAAAGAGACAGGAGGATGACAAAGGTCTCAGCCGATGGAGCATTCACTCGGAATCTACTTCTCATAGGTCACCAAGTAACTGGGCCAAGTTCTAGTTGTAGAGCTTGGCCTAGTTTGAGTTTGGCTTTCTAGATAGTGCGCTTCAAAAATATCTCTCACTCACCACTCTAGAAACCCTTAGAGACAGAGAGTGTGAGAGGCCAAATGAATGCATCTCAAAGCCATCTCTTACCTTGAGGACTGCTCAACTCATTCCAACCCACATGTCAGGATACAACTACAACCTCGACAGATGATTTTCTCTTACTCAAAACCGGATACAACCACAACTTGGTTTGATGCGTTGTTCATACAATGTTGATGATTTTCTCTTACTTAAAGCTCATGTGGACATAAGGGTTAGTTTACCTTGGTTCAATTTCAATTCTGCATGAGAGACGGGCCATGTGGCCATTCGATCGAGGATAAGCCAATTAATAATGTTGGGGGCCTATTAGCACCCAAATATTTTGGGTAACTATTGTGTGCCCACACAAGAAAAATTATGTGTGCACTCCAATTTTGTGTGCACATCAACATTCATTCAACAAATGAAATTAGGTGCATGCATCAGTCAGAGCTCTACAATGTGTGTCAAGAATCAGGAAGATATCGCATGCACACTGAATCAAAAATAATATCTTTGGAAATATTCCTGAATGATTAACTCAAGAAGCATGAGAGATTGTGGAGAAGTTAAGGGATGAGCTGGCAAGCTCATTAGGACTGCCACTATTGGAGAAAATTCTATTTTCAGCACACTAGTTCAATGGGATTTAACTGACTAGTTCTATTTTAGACTTTCTAATTTTAGACCATCACTATTGTGCATGCATTCCTAAGATAGGATGTCATTGCCTATATGAGTGAATATCACTCGCTCATTGAATAGATAATAATAATACATTGATTCTCACTCTTCATATTGTATCTCTCTTCCTTTTCTTGATAAGCTTTGTTTCTGTATGCTTTAGCTAGGTCTCTTGTGCATGTTTCCATGAAACACTAACATAGTATCAGAGTCGAGTTGCTTGGAGCAACCCGGACAAGCCAGAGAAGAGCGAAAGAGGATTGAATTATTGAGTAAACCTAGTTTCTGCCATCATTGCAGCCTATCCCTATCGAAAGGTGAAACAATTGTAATCGACGCAGTCTAACCATTGCTGGGGTGCGACGATCGCACTCTCACTTAAGAAAAACAATGTTTTCAGGAACTGTCACAGCCTATACACAGCCAAGGTGCGACAATGTTGCACTGTAATCTTCATCAGGGTGCAATGATTCAGTTTTTCACAATCGTCACACTTATCCTTCTCTAGGGTGTGATGATTTAGCATAGTGATATTGTATCCTTCTTTAGAGTGCAATGATTCAATCTGCCCTCTAGAAAATTGGTTTTCTACAGTAAAATATCCATATGTCGAAATCCACGATTTGGGTCAGGCTGAAATTTTGAACAAAGATGTATAACATATGGATTCTCATGCTCACCAAAAATATCCAAAACCCACATCATATTTTACGATATATAGTTGTTGTATCATATCAATATTTTCCATATAACCGTTTGTCATATCTCAGAATCCACGATCTGGGTTTTCAAGATATTTTCATAATCAACAGCAGGGATGGAGACGATGCAACTTAGTCAATCAAGTCTGGTGATAATACTCACATTGTACAACTATTTTGAATGGAATATGAATGTCACATCCCATCTCAAAAGAAAATGACTATATAATTTGACGATGGCGGTAGAAACAGAACCTACGTCAATGCTTGAGAATACCAGATGGGAGAACCGTAAGGATGAGGCCATGAAACTACTTATTGAGTTAATATCCATTGATTTATGGTTTCATGTTGTCACATGAAAGACTCCAAACGATATCTGGACCACCTTGGAAGGACTCTTTGGAAAGAAGGATGAGATGTGAGGTCATATGCTTGAGGTAGAGTTGAATACCTTAGACCCTAAAAGTTTTGATAATATACAGGATTTCTTTACTAAATTTAAATATTTGATATTGATCTTTGGTGAATGTGGTATTTACAAGTATACATAATAGAAACAACTTATTCTAACAATCTTGGCCAAGCTAGGACCAGAATACGTTGTATATGTCTCCAATTTCCATTCTAGCAGATGTATTTTGGGAGCAAATTGGAAAATTCCTACGATGGCTCATTTCATTGAGTCTCTCACACAAGAGCAGAAAAAATCATACATATGGGCCTCATGAAACATCCCAAAGCACATGCACTCACCATGCATGATGGAAAAGGGTCATCCAATCAGAAATCGAAGCAGAAATGAAAGGAGTTATTATATCCAGAGTTAAATAAGGAGGGATATTCCAAACCCTTCAAGGATTCTTCAGGTTCCAAAGAATATTCAAATTCCAATGGGAAGAAGAAGAAGGGAAATCAGTGCACATATTGTAATAAACTAAATCATGAAAAATCCACATGCATGAAGAAGCAAATTGATCTTATGACACAGGTACTTCAGAAGAATAATCTTGGAGACCTCATTCCTGAAGGAGCCAAGAAGAAGAAGGAAGAAGACCATGCTCCTAAGAAAGGTAATCATCATCCTCTGGTTGCAATTAATTCCTCATATGATTCATGTATTATAGATTCTGGTGCAACACACCATACGGCAGCTAAAGAGGAATTTTTTACTTATTTGAGTTCATGCTCTGGACCTCCTATTCTCATGGGGGATGATACTCCAATAGAAATTGCAAGAGAGGGGAGAGTGGAACTCTCTAATGGAAGTTTTGAGAATGTCTTACATGTTTCAAATATTTCTATAAATCTTCTCTCAATTTATCAGATCACTCAAACATGTAAAAGGGTTGAATTTACATCAGATTCAGTTATTGTACTTGACATGCATGAAAGTTCCATTATTGCAGTTGGTGAGGTAGATCACAAATCATGGTTGTATAAGTTCACTAAGTTTATTGACTATGAATCCTCTTTGCTACTTACACATGCTATTGATAGTAGTAGAGTATGGCATGAGAGATTTGGTCATTTAAACCTTAGGTACATGCAGTGACTTTCCAAACAAGGAATGGTTAAAGGCTTTCCATACATTCACTTTTCTAAAGGGGTTTGCGAAGGATGCATTCTTGAAAATCATCCTAAAGAGAAGTTTGAAAAGGGGAAGGCTAGGAGAGCCTCCTCTTCCTTGGAGCTTGTTCACAGTGATCTCATGGGTCCATTTCCACATCTGTCCATTAGCAAAGCAAGGTATGTTCTTACATTTATTCATGATTACTCGTGCTATACTTGGGTTTATTTTCTCAAACAAAAGTCTGAATTTTTTGAACATCTCAAAGAATTCAAAGCTCTAGTAGAAACACAAATTGGGAATAAAATCAATATCCTTCGTACAGACAATGGGGGTGAGTATATCAACAAAGATGTTCAAAATATTTGTCGTGGAGTTGTTATCCAGTTGCGGCACAAAGTTCCATACACTCCACAGCATAATGGACTTGTTGAAAGGAAGAACAAGTCTCTCAAAGAGATGACCAGTTGCATGTTGCATGCAAGATCACTTACTTCCAAGCTTTGGGCTGAGGCAATTAACTGTGTTTCTTACATATAGAACAGGGAACCTCATAGATCTATTGAGGATATGACACCTTTTGAGGCTTGGACAAGTGACAAACCAGATGTCACACACGTTTTCATCTTTGGATATAGAGCATGGGCCCATATTCCTTCTGAATAGAGGAAGGCCTTAGATCCATAGAGCACACCTTGCATCTTTGTGGGATATTCATATGATGTGAAGGGGTACATATTCATTGATCCCTCTACAGACCATCTCATCATTGAGCGTAGTGTTCAGTTTGAGGAGAATCCTTTGCACGCACCTCTAGTGCAACATGCAGAGACTCTTGTGCTTCCATCAGCTCCAAACATCAGAGATTATGATTCCACACACTCAAATGCTACATATTCAGACACGAATTAATATGATTTTGTACATGAATATGAGCAGGTAGTGCATCCAAATGAGGAGCCAATGTCATAGATTAAACAAATTCCCAAGGGAGAAAAGTCCACACTTCATGCAGCAAGCAACCTTGCAGGGGATCCATTGGATTCGAGGAGGACTCAATCTTATCATGTGGATACTTATCATGTACTTTAAGCTTATGAACCAATGATGCCCATGCATCGCTATATGGTTCAATCTTCTGATTCACATACCTATAGTGAGGTTGTTGGAAATCCACTATGGGAAGCAGCCGTGCAAAAGGAGTATGACTCACTCTTAAAGAATCAGACTTAGCATCTAGTTCCACTTCCACCAGAAAGGAATATTTTCATGTGTAGATGGGTCCACAATATCAAGAGGTACAAGGCTAGATAAGTTTCCAAATGACTTCATCAAATCCATAAATATTTCTACATCTTCACAAAGACTTTCAGTGAGCAGAAGTTTCAGATTTTGAGGGATCATCTTGTAGTGAAGAAAACAGTTTCCTTGCAACTGGATTTTCTTATATTGATGCATTGTCTTTTGAGGGGGGGGTTGTTCCCGCGTGGTTTTCCATCTCTCCTCATTTTTATTCAGTTTTCATTGGTTGCATTGTACATGAGTACCTAATATGACCTAGTGGTCGGGACTCATTTTTTACTCCATAGTGATGTTTGGGGGGGGGTTGGAGAAATTTCTATTTTTGGCACACTAGTTCAGTGGGAGTTAATTGACTAGTTCTATTTTAGACTTTTTAATTTTAGACCATCATTATTATGCATACATTCATAATATAGGATGTCATTTCCTATATGAGTGAATGTCACTCAATTATTGAATAGATCGTAATAATACATTGATTCTCATTCTTCATATTGTATCTCTCTTCCTTTTCTTGATAAGCTTTGTTTGTGTATGCTTTAGCTAGGTCTCCTGTGCAGGTTTCCATGAAACACTGACAGCCAAGACTCAAAAGAGGTTATGTGGGTTGCATGCTAGTCGCAAAAGCATGTGAAACTGGCAGTCAGCAAAGCAAGTGGAGTAGAGGCGAAAGTGACAAAGTGTTGGAGCAAAAAATAAAAGAAAAAGGAGCAGTGAAGAAAGAGAAGAGAGTTCRGAGAGTTAGAGGTCTACAACAAAGGAAGAATCAGTCTGGCTTGTTTTTTCCTAAGTCATGTTGGGAGTCAAAGTAGTTTTGTATGTGGTTGGAAMAATTTTGTAAGGAATCTTTAATAGATTTAGCTTAGTATTATGTGTAGAGTCTGATAGAAAGAGATAGAAAGTGGATGGAACCTTGTAATTCATCATTGATAGAATGTATGAGAGAACAAAGTGTTATTCCTGATGAATTAGGAGTCTTTTGGTCTATGTATGCCATTGTTATAATGGAAATATCATAAAGTTGATATCCTTACTATCATTTAATGTGTGGATTATGAGTTCAATGGATGAATATGGTAATGTTACATGTTGTCAATGTTGTAATGAACTGTAATGAAATTTGGGAATGCCATCCCAAGTGGCTTCCTGGTGGATTTTAACCCTTCATCTCTAACACAACACCAGATGGTCTATGTGATTCTCATGGTGTCTCGAGTAAGACCTTCATCAGTCCTAGACTAAGCATTTATATGTTGACGCCTTGGGGTTTTATTGGTCAAATCTAGATGAACCTTGGTTCATCAACCCCTCAATGTTAGGAAAGAAGCGCACAAGTGAGCCAACACTTAGCCTTTTAGGCTAGGTGTGCAAAGAAATGGTGATAACAAATGCCCCATAATGTGTGAGGTTAGAAGCAAATCACATGACCAATATTGCATAATATTCGAACAATATGTAACATATAATACTTCTTAAAGTTTCAAGGAGAATGTTTATGATATTCTCTTTGGATGTCACGATGAAGGGAAGAAAGGGATAGCATAAACAAGGAAGAAGACAAAATCGACTATCCTACAACAATGTTGAAAGAAAAAATCAATTTCAGCGATGTTTGAAAGGAGGACATCGTGATAGTTGTGTGTATCTTAATTTTCGTTGATCAACAATATTTATAGAATGACATTATTATGGCAAAATTGATCTAGACTTTATTTATGATAATCACGAAAACAAAACAGCAGAAATTGAAAATTCAATAAACCAAAATAAAAAGAAAACAACAAAACAAAAGACTATATACAGCAGTCATTTTTTACAAGCATTTAACGATCAAGTTGGTTTCACATAATGTTTCAAGTAGGAACCATTAGTATTGTATGAGAACAACTGCTCTTCCAAATCCTTTAGGATATATGAGTTTGCACCTAGGATAAAATTGATTTTGAAAGGACCCAGCCATAGTTTTTGGAACTTAGAGTGTCTTCCTCTCTTAGCATGGGTTGAGTCCCATAGTAGGAATTTCTCATCAATATTGAATTTAACAGCTTTCGCTCATCTATTAAAATACGTTTTCACATTTTTTTGTCTTCTCTTTATGTTCTCTAAGGAAAAATTCCTTTGTTCTTCCAGGGCTAACAATGCATTTATCCTTTGGGGAACATTGGAAGAATTTAATTCTTCAATATGTAACATCATCCGTAAGGAGGAAAGTTGCATCTCAGTAGGCAGAATAACCTCTTGACCATATATGAGCTTAAGGGGAGTACAACCTATGCTTTCCTTGGTGGTTGTGTGATATGTCTAGAGAGCGTAAGTAAGAAGTGTGTGCCACTGGTGAGGTTTATCCTATATGGTCTTCTTAATGATCCTAACCAGATTCTTGTTAGTGGACTTGACTTGCCCATTTCCTTGGGGTTAATAAGCAGATGAAGTGAAATGTTTGACCCCTTAACCAGAAATTGAGTCAACTTTGCAGAAATGAAGGTCAGCCATTGTCCGTAATGATCTCTAATGGAATGTTAAATCTGGAAAAGATATTAGTTTCTAGGAAAGAAATTACCTGCTCATCMTGTGCGTGYSTAAGAGGGACAACCTCGGTCCATTTAGTAAACTAATCAGTGGTTGTCAGAATAAAAATATGKTGTGTGGAAGACAGAGGATTGATAAGACCAATAAATTCTAGGCTCCATTTAGAAAAAGGGAAATACGGGAGGACAGGTTGTAAATGCATGGCAGAAATATGTTCTTTCCCGACAAATTTTTGGCAGTTATCACAAGATCTTATGAATTTATAGGAATCTCAAAATATCGAAGGCCAATTGTAAACATTTCTTATGATTTTAAAGGTAGTAACTTTAGCAGAAAAATGGCCACCAATGTGAATGACAGAAACTAATGATCCATGAATTTCATATAACAATTTATGTGCTTCTTCATCATTCACACATCGAAGTAATAAACCATCAGCAGACCTTCTAAACAAAAAGTCTCCTAAAATGATATACCTGGAAGATTTGAAATGGAGTCTCCTTCTCTGGTGAGGATCTAAGTTATCTGGGAATTTTTATGCTGCAAGTAATACACCAGATTTCTATACCAAGGATGCTTTCAACTATAGAAATATTTTGATTTTCAATACAGAATAAAGCTGAAAGAGGATTATCATGATCGCCAAGTTCTTCACTTGGTTCAGGGTGCTGAGCTAAGTGAAAGGCTTAGTCCCATCCCTTGATCGTTTTTTAAGTCATGATGGTTAAATCATGCTCCTGAATTTTGGCAAGCCAATGTGCAAGTTTTCCTGAAAGATAAGTTTGTGAGAGAAGAAATTTGACAACAGGAAAAGGGACTCTTACCTGTGTATGTTTGCCTAAAATACAGTGGAAAAAAATTTCTATAGCCTTAACAAGAGAGAAAGCATGTTTTTCAATATAAGAGTACTCGATTTCATCATTTGATAAACTCTAGATCATGTATGTTATAGGTTTTTCATTGTTTTGGTCATCACTTTATAAGACAATAGTAGAAATTGCTTCCCCGGTGTCATTGGTATATATGATAAAATCTTTCTCAAAATATGGTTTTGCCAAAACCGGTGCGGAACTGATTGCTTTCTTAATCCTAAAGAAATCATTTTCGAAGTCATATGTCCAAGAAAAAGAACGATCTTGCTTTAGAATATTATGAATTGGTTTAACCATGACAGCATAATCAGGAAAAATCCTACACATAAAATTGATAATTCCCATGAAATCTTGTACTTCTTTCTTGGAGGTGGGGGTAGGAAGGTTTAAAATCACAGTAATTCTTTTAGGATCAATGCTTATTTCTAAATCAGAAACAATATGACCGAGGAGATTTCCCTTCATGACACCAAAAATAGATTTGGAAGGAGTTAAAGAAATGTCAAATTTTTTTGCAACACATGAGAACTTTTCTAAGATGACTAAAATGATCCAACCTATTCTTTGAATAGACAGTCAAATCATCAAGATAAACTTGGATAATTTTACCTATCATATTTTCAAAACCTATCTACATAACTCTTTGAAAAGTGGCACCTGCATTAGACATGCCATAAGAAAAGTGGCATGTGTTCATAAGAAAATTTGCCCCAACGTGTAGTAAATGTGGTTTTATATCTATCAGTCCTCTTTACCTTGATTTGATTATACTCAGAAAATACATCAAGTAAGGACATCATTTGTGACCCTGCACCCTGTTGTAAAATCATTTCCATATTAGGGAGAGAAAAATGATCTTTGACACTCGCGATGTTCAATGCGCATAAATTGACATATAATCTGATCTGACAAGTAGTCCTTTGAACAGGGACCTGATTTGAAACCCACTTGAAATACTTAACTGAAAAGATTATACGATCTTTCAAAAAAAAATCCAACTCTTTCCTAATAGTAGCTTCGAGTGTAGGGTTAATAGGTCTTTGTTTTTTCCTAACTGGTTTTACCCCTTCCTTGATAGGAATGGCATGCTATATGAGAGCGGGATAAAAAACATGAAGATCCTCGTATGACCATGCAAAAACATCTTGAAATTCACGGAGTCAGTGAATTTTACTTTTTCTTCATCAAAACATTGGGCACCTAGTTTAATGATCTTTGGAGATTTGGGTGTCCCAAGGTTCAAGGAAATGGTATCACCCACTTTCCTTTTCAACTCCTCTTTCTTATGTGTCTCTTTGTTGCCTACATCACTCGACGAAAATGAAATTTCAAGAGGATTCAAGCCATTAGGAAATTTATCATCCTCAATTGATATGATTTTTTTAGGTTTAAATGGTTCATTTTGTATGAAAGCACAAATGCCTTCATCGCTTGGGAAAACTTTCCATGACTCTATGTTATTGGGGATGTGAGGATGATATAGAGATTGGAACTTATAGTCAGGTCATTGAGGTAAAATCTGTCAAGTAGAAGATGTTGCAAACACGACTAACCTATCATCTATTGAATTAAGTTCCCACTTAACATGAGTGATGTTAAATGATAACAAATTTGAAATGAGCATCCAAACAATTTGGGTATAGCGTTTAAGAAACTTGTTGCTTGGTGAATAAATCTTACGTACAAGGTTCACCGCAAGTTCAGAATCATCAAAAACTGTAAGGTGGCCACAACCAAGGTTATATGCATTTTCGATGCCTAATAGTAATGCCTCAAACTCGGTAACTTTGTTTGTGCAAGAAAATTCTAACCTATAAGAAAAATTGTGGATTTTACCTATAGGAGAATATAGGATGATGTCGACTCCATTACCTTCATTTGAGCATGAGCCATTGAAATGCATGTGCCACATGCCATCGTCAAAATCAATTGGTTCAAGGATAGTGTCACGCTCATCAAAAATGATAGAGTATACTCCCAAATCTTCCTCAAGATAATTTACGCTAGGTTGGGGAACACTCTCTATATATGGTGAAATTCTTCCTTCCCTAAGGACTATAATATTATTTTTGTTTTGAGGGACAGACATATGTGTTATGTCAAGTGAAAGATATCCACCCGTTAAGGCTTTCCACTCTCTCCCTAAAATAATTGAATAGTTTCTTACTGGAATATCAATTACTTGGATGTTGAGGGTTGTTCTTATCGCAAGGTGTGCGTAGAAAACTAAGGTTGCATCCTTGATTTCAGCTATAGTTGACTATTGCAAACTATTATAAGAGAGCATGCTTCTAGAATTTTCATTAGTGCACGATAATCTAAGCTCTTCCATGATAATTGTTGCATTACACTTGGACCAGACCAACCATCAATTAGGAAACAATGAGTTATTTTATCCATAATTTTTACAGAAATATAAAAAGGGGTATTTTTTACAGAGTTCCTAAAATTATTTACACCTATCTTATTTACAATTGAATCCTCTTCTTTTGACTCTTCAAAAAGATTGGCTATGGTAGAAATTTTACCTTCCATAAAATTCTTGAGATGCTTTTGTTGTTCTAGGATGGAAACCATGTACAAAAGAGTAGCATCAGCCTTGATATTAGCCAATTGGCTAAGGATGTTATATTTAGAAGAGGGAAGAGGGGAAGGAAATCCTTGATTTTCCGAAACTTTGACAACTTGTGTATCAATACTTTGAGAAGATGAGCTTGGTGTGGAAGAAATACGAGGAGGATCATATTTACCCTTGGTCGTGTAAGTTTTGTTCCTGGTATTGATTACCATAACATCCTCTCGTTCAACCTAATCTAGAACAATGATTGTGGCATCAGGTATTTTGCCAAAGATCTTATCTCTGGCATTTTTCTTAACTTCGCAAGTACTTTCTTCATGATTTTCTTCACAGAAGTTACACCAACTGCAAGACATAATGGACTTTGGATGAAAAGTATTTTCATTAATATTCATAAAAGTCATTGAGGAAGAAGAATATGCCCCAGGGGTGGGCAAAGAAATATTTCCCTTTCATTCGTAGGCTATCATCCTATTTTTCATATCTTGCACGAGTTGTAGGAGGGAAAACATATATATTTGCTTGATCGAGTCCCCTTTAGGGAGACCCATTCTTTTGAGTTGCTCCTCATATTCTAGAAAAGTATGAAGAGCAGAACCAATATTGTCAATAGCCTTTTCTTCGAGTCTATGACGATAAGGGGAAGGTAGCGCATTCTAATAATGCATGAAAGCAACCTGATTTTGGGGGCAGATTAGTTCTGGGATTTGATTGTATAATTTGGTGAAGTGAAGGTTAAAATACTTAATGGTTTCACTATCTTTATAGAAAATATTGGTGTATTCCCTTAACTTCTCAGCTGGACTCTTGGACTATCCATTAGTGGACTTGAACCAATAAACCAATTCTTCCCATGTGGAAAGAATTTTCGGAGGGAGATCAAAAAAATATGTCGCAACTTTCCCTTCGAGGGAGTTGACAAATAGACTCATGCAAGTGTCATTATCGTTAGCCCTGATATTATGACAAGCATTAGAAAATTCTACTAGGTGTTCATTGTAGTAATAATATTATTTCCCAAAAACATAGGTAGATGTTCCTTAAACTTCGATAATGGGTGAGTAGCAGGTGCCCGATTTAAAGGAGAAGACACGTGCCATAGGGTAGTCATAGCATCTTCTTCAAATTGGAAAAGCCCATATTTCTTTATCACTTTAGTAGGATTGGTAGTGGATTGAACAAGGACCTGATGACTGTATATATTACCAATTATGGACGAAGCAGAAGGTTAAGAGGAGGAGGCACCTCTGGTTCCACTACCACTATTCGTAGATGTCATCTTGAAGGTAATAGGTATAGGTTGTTAGGGACCTAACCCCTCATGTAGGTAGAATAATATATTTCCATGTAATAAAGGTCAATATTAATAAGGCCTAGCAATAAGGAAGAATAAGTCCAATGTAAGAAGACCTAATAGAAGCTTTCGCTTCTAGAAAGATCTTCCTCAAGATGGTTCTTTCGATAGACATATTTAGTATCAATAGGAGTCGAGGGTATGAGAACTTTTGTCTTGGATATTATTGTAATACAACTCTGCTCTGTTGGAGGTTTCCCCCTCGAAGAGGCAAGTGAACATTGCTCTCAGTAATTAAAGTTCTCTTTCTGGTATTATTCTGGTATCATTTTGGTATTATTATGGTGTTGTTCTGGTTATATTATTGTTCATCTGCCATTTCTAGCTATGTATTTCTATTCTACATACTTTTTATATCTGGAATATTACAAGTGGTATTAGAGAACCTTCCTCGACAGAAAATTATGGGTTAATTTTTTTTCAAGGTAGATATGTATTATGGCGTCTTTAAGCTATAGAGATCTGTCTTTACGCGCATAAACCCACGGTCGAGGATTCATACACGCAGGAAAAGAAAATGGTACTTAAGTGCACATCTGTTGGTACCCCTTCGAGTGGTAGCGCATCAGACAACACCTATATACGAATTGACCTAGATCTCCTTAAGCCCTCCATAGATAAACCAATTGGCCACCTGACTGCTATAGTGCCACTGAGAACAACACTCGAGAAGATACTTATTAGTACCTGGGTATTCGAGTAGTACAGCTAAGGGCATGGTCTAGCCTCCTTAGTTAATGCCCTGAGATATTGGGTCGAGTACTACTATTGGACCCTGCATGTATATCAAAGAGCTATAGCGCAAGGCAAAATCTTGTCTATAGAACCCTTGAATACCTACCCCTTGGGAAGGAAACAAAAAAACAATAGAAAATATCTATTGCGGCGCAACTGTGTCTCCCGCATTTGAGTTGAAAAATTCACATTTATTCCTGTTAAGCATTTGGGCATTTCATCACTAAAGTATTCTTCAGATCGGAGTATAACTCTGCAAGAGTAAAAAAAAAAAAAAATTGGATCTTGTTGGCAGCATTATTTGAGACCTATTCCGTTGGATTTCTCTCTTCGCCCTTATCGCAGTCATACCGATCATTTTTCATCAATTTGTTTTCTTGTGGACCTAACCCCATTCCAACACCCTTATTTGGGATTTACCCCATTGGATTCAACTCGTCGCCCTAATCGTTGTGATACACTTCACCCATGACCCATTTTATGTGTGGTCTCGCCCACCCCTTTTCATGTTCCCTCATCATCATGGCCCATACCCATAACCAAGACTTGGAATCTTGCTTCACTACCTTGCACTCTAATTTCATAGAAACCCAACAAGAAGTGCGACAACTCAATGCCAATATTGACACCATCAATCAAAATATGCATTTCTCCATCATCACCTCAATTGTGGAACTCAAACAAGAGCTCAAACAAGACATTACTACCCATCTTGAATCTATCGCTACGATGATATGTGCCAAGCTACATATCCTTACAGATCTTCCCTTATCTGACCCACATTTGCATATTGAAGGTGAAACTTCCTCTTATTCCCATAATTTTCATCCCCGTCACTTTTAGCGTGACCTACGCCTTCCGCATGTGGATGTGACCAAATTTGATGGATCGGATCACATTGGCTGGGTAACTCAAATGGAACATTATTTCTCTTTGTATGGCATTATAGATGAGTTGTCCAAACTCTGATATGTTGTTCTCCATCTAGATCAAGAACGTTGGAAATGGTGGCAATGGAGAAAAAATGCAAGCCAAGGGTATGTGGTTTGGACACACTTTGTGGCAGAGCATTATGAACGCTTTGACACTAACACCAACCATTTAAGTTATTTGACAAAGTTGAAACAATCTGGCACAATGGAAGACTTTATAGTTGCTTTTGAGCGACTAGCTTTTCGTACAGAGGGCATGTCTGATGTTTTTTTCTGAGAATGTTTTATCAGTGGCCTCAAGGATGAGATTCGTGCTCATGTCCACATGGCTCGGCTTCAGAGTTGGGTGGATTCTACTAAAAGAGCTCAGGAAGCACAACAGGTTGTCTCTTCTCAAAACCGAAAACCATCCTTTATTCCTTTCACTAAAACAGTGACTCCCACTCCTCCTTCTCCTCCACTAAAGATCCAGAAATTGACGCGGGACGAAATGGTTGAACGCAAAATCAAAGACCTTTGTTATAATTGTGATGACAAATATTTTCCAGGACACAAGTGTAAGGAACAAAATATTTGTATGGCCATCTCGGAGGATGTTGAGGCTCCCCTTGTGTCAGGGTCACCTGAACCCACTGACATAACCCCTCCTTCATACCCTCCCGAAGTAGAACCAATCATTTCCCTAAATGATCTCACTGGATTATTTGCTCCCCAAACCCTCAAGATAATTGGTTACATCAAGCATAGGAAGGTCATCATTCTTATTGATAGTGGAAGCACCCATAATTTTATTCATCGCCGCAAGGCCCAAGAAACTAATTGTTATATCTGTGCAGTCAATAATTTTCAAATCATGATTACCAATGGCGGGTCCATGAAATGTGGAGGGTGTTGTGAAAATGTGTGTCTCCAAATTGGTGAATACCACCTAAAATCTCATATGTTTTCTATCGACATGGGCGGTTATGACATTGTGTTGGGTGCAGAATGACTATGGACTTTGGGTCCCATTCTCATTAATTTTAAGGAACTAACCATGCAATTCGACCAATATGTCCAACAATATAATTTCCAAGGCATCATCGTCAGTTCCTTGGAGATCATTAGTTCCCATCGCATGGAAAAGATGCTCAAAAAAGGTCATTCTAGCATTATGTCCCAACTCCATGCCATACAAGCAATTGAGACACCCTCTGTGTCGCAGGACCTCCAATCCATCCTCTCTAAACATCAAGTGATTTTTTACACTCCCTAGGGACTTCCTCCTTCCCGTGGTGTTCATGATCATTCCATTCCCCTTGTCCCAGAAATCCTTCCTCCAAATATTCGTCCCTATCGTCACCCCTTTTCCCTAAAAAATGAAATTGAGAAAATTGTTCAAGACCTGCTCCACGTAGGCGTTATCCGCCCTAGTACAAGCCCCTACTCTTCACCTGTGGTCATGGTACTTAAGAAATAAGGTTCTTGGCACATGCATCCCGACTTTCGCACCCTCAACAAACTCACCATTAAATACAAATTTCCCATTCATGTCATTGATGACCTCTTGGATGAATTGAGTGGCACCCAGTTCTTTACTAAACCTGATCTTCGTTCTGGCTACCACTAGATTCGTATGAAAGAGGAAGACATTCCTAAGATGACATTTAGAACTCGTGAGGGCCGCTATGAATTTTTGGTCATGCCCTTTGGCTTGTGTAATTCTCCCTCCACTTTCCAAAGCCTCATGAATCATGTCTTCTGTCCTTTTCTCCAACATTTTGTCTTAGTTTTCTTCGATGATATCCTCATCTATAGTAAAACCTAGACATCCCATCTTGCTCATGTGGATCGATTTCTCCATCTACTCTATCAGTGCCAACTTTTCCTCAAACAATCTGAATGTGCTTTTGGTGCCTCGGAAGTCGGGTACTTGGGTCATCTTGTTGGAAAGGCCAACGTCAGGGTGGATCCTAAAAAGATTGAATATATGTAAGATTGGCCTCACCCAAAGACTCTCAAAAGATTCTGTGGATTTCTCGATTTAATGGGTTATTATCACAAGTTTGTTAAGAATTATGGAAAGATTGTGGCACCTCTCACTGCTTTCCTTAAAAAGAATTCCTTCACTTGGACTCCAGCAGCAGCTCAGGCTTGTCAAACCTTGAAGATGGCCATGTGCACCACTCCAGTCCTAGCCCTTCCTGATTTCACAAAGACCTTTATCTTGGAATGTGATGCTTTTGGGAAAGGAATTGGTATTGTCCTTATTCAAGAGGGTCGGCCTTTGTCCTTTACCAGCAAACAACTGTCCGAGCGCAATTTGGGAAAATCAATCTATGAAAAGGAAATGTTGGCTATTCTGCATCTTATGGATCTTTGGCGCCCTTATATATTAGGGAAATGCTTCCAAATTAAGACAAATCATCAAAGCCTCAAGTATTTTCTAGTACAACATCTTTCCTCCCAAGAGTAACAAAAATGGGTAACTAAGCTCTTTGGATACGATTATGAGATCATTTACAAGAAAGGCAAAGACAATGTGGTTGTTGATGCACTTTCCCAAAAATATGAAAATGAAGGGTCCCTTTTTCCTCTCTCCTTCATTGTACCAGATTGGCTATGAGCTATTCACCAGGAATGGCTACACGATCCCAAAAGTTCGCATCTGATACAAAAATTGCAATCCAATTCTCCAGTTTCCCCCAGGTACTCTTGGCTGAATGATGAGCTTCGATACAAAGGTCATTTGTATTTAAGTAAACAGTTAAAACTTAAATCCATGGTACTTTATGAGCTTCATGCTACACCCATAGTTGGGCACTCTGGGCTTACCAAAACCTATGATAGGTTCAAACGTTCTTTCTTCTGGGATGGTATGAAATAGGACATTCGTAATTTTGTGGTTGAATGTGATGTGTGTCAACACAACAAGGGCGAAACAGTCAAATCTCCTGGCACACTACAACCACTTCTGATTCCACCTGCTATTTGGCAGGATATCTCTATGTATTTTATTGTAGGCTTACCTAAATCAGTCAATAAGTCATTCATCATGGTGGTAGTTGATCGTCTTTCCAAGTATGCTCATTTATGTGCTCTTCAACACCCATTTACAGCATCCATTGTCACTCAATTTTTTATGGATCAGGTCTTCAAGCTTCATGGCATGCCGCATTCTATTGTCTTTGATCACGACCCAACTTTCACCAACAATTTTTGGCAAGAAATGTTCAAGCTACAAGGCACTCAATTTTATCTTAGCACAGCTTATCCTCCCCAAACTGATGGTCAAACTGAAATTGTCAACAAGTGTTTGGAAACATATTTGAGGTGTTTTGCATCGAAAAGGAAAAATCAGTGGGCTCAATGGTTACCACTAGTTGAATGGTGGTACAACACTTTGTACCATACATCTACCTGCATGAATCCTTTTGAAGCGGTATATGGAAAAAATCCACCTTTAGTTCTCTCATATTTTCCAGGTGTCTCGAAGGTCCAGGCGGTTGACCAAATTATTACAGTTTGAGAGGCTATTCTTTGTACCCTCAAAGAGAATTTGGTCATGGCCCAGAATTGCATGAAGAAACAAGAAGATCAAGGTCGCTCTGAATGTCAATTTGCATAACAAGATCAGGTGTTT
This sequence comes from Picea glauca, assembly GCA_000966675.3. NCBI lineage: Eukaryota > Viridiplantae > Streptophyta > Pinopsida > Pinales > Pinaceae > Picea > Picea glauca. The sequence goes on along the minus strand of JZKD02S0053068.1, from coordinate 253,634 downwards.
CTTTGACTGCAACCCTATAAGCAAAATTCCCTCAAGGTTGACCATCGTCAGAAACTAGCGCCCAAACGTTATGGTCCTTATACCGTTCTCAAGCATGTGGGATAGGTGGCCTATCTGTTATCTTTTCCCAATCATTCTAAGCTCCATCCTATTTTTCATATTTCCTGCTTATAGAAGGTGATTGGAACTAAGTTCCAAACTCAAACCAACCTTCCTGAGTTGGACGAAGACAGCTCCATTTGGCTACAACCACAAGCAGTTTTGGACCAGTGTGAGCATCATCTGCATCAACAAACCATCAAGGAAGTGTTAGTCTAGTGGAAAGATACAACTCCAACATATGTCACTTGGGAACTAGCTACTATTCTGCAGCAATTTCCCCATCTCAAGCCTTGAGGACAAGGTTGTTTTTAAGGGCGAGGACATGTTAGGGATATAACCCCTCACGTAGGTAGMATAATATATTTCCATGTAATAAAGGTCAATATTAATAAGGCCTAGAAATAAGGAAGAATAAGTCCAATGTAAGAAKACYTAATATAAGCTTCYGCTTCTAGAAGGATCTTCCTCTAGATGGTTCTTTTGATAGACATATTTAGTATAAATAGAAGTCRAGGGTATGAGAACTTTTGTCTTGGATATTATTGTAATAGAGMTYTTCTCTACTGGAGGTTGCYCCCTTGAAGAGGCAACTGAACATTGCTCTCAATAATCAAAGTGCTCTTTCTGGTATTATTGTGGTGTTGTTCTAGTTATATTGTTGTTCATCTTCCATTTATAGCTATTTATTTATGTCCTTCATACTATTTATATCTGGAATATTACATAGGTGATGCACGTGAACTAGAAGAATATAATAAAGTTCTTCTTAGAGCACCTTTTTATGTTGATAAAACAATTTTCCTCCTTCCTATTTCAAAAATAGGAGTAGCTTCACAGGGCAATCCTCTTCTCCTTCGAGAGATGCGAGGATTTGAGACATGAAAAAGAAAACCAAGGATTTAGGAAAAGAGAGGTTATTGTTGATTTCTTGGCTTCCTTTTTCTGGCTTCCCGACATTCACGGATACTTATATCTCTTTCAATTACCTCCCAAGAGCGTTCAAGTTCAGCACGAGTACTAGCAGTTTCTAAAATAGTATTGAATAAGGTCAAAGAAATGTTAGTTTGGTCATCAATACCATTTCCAATATTGAGTTGTCTTGTAATAGGTATTGTCATGGAAAAAATCATTCTAGGAGTATTTAGAAAAAAACAAAAAAAATTGAAGATAATCGTGAATACAATCAACCAGAGAGATATGGAAGATCTCCCCAGTATGGTCACCAAATAAAATGTTGGTGAAAAGGTATGGAAAACCTTACTCAAGTTTTTGGCACCATAAGTCACCTCTAGATTACGTCAGAGGTAAGCATGATACCCATCAGTGTTTAGGTGGAAGTTGGTTTAACTTGGTGGGGGTCAATGGACAAAACGCAGCACTATAATGATGTTACAACAAAGAACTGGACAAGAAATGCACAGGGAAGTGAGGGCCACATTAACTTCAGTCAGTGGGTTGAGTTTAAAGGCAAGCAAAGGAAAGACTTGATGAGAAAACGAGAACAAGATTGTTATGGGAATTCATCCTTCCAACAACTTGAAGAAGATAAACTCAAGCTCAATGATGCTTTCGGGCCCAGGTTTCAGACACTGAAATGTGCCCAAATGACACAGTTCCAATAGCACAATGATCAAACCTACATCACTATGAGGCCACAATAACTTGAATGGATCCTCCAATTTTTATCCATTCAGTGCGAGAGGGAGAAAAATAACAAGGAGAACTGATTAAAACTGGTCACTATTCTATTGTAATCAAACCTACATTACAGCAGCAAAATAACCCTCAACTGGATCCTCCAATTTTGAGTGTCTTAACATAGTGTTTACAAAGAGATGGAAAGAAACTGACTTCTATTAACTGAAAGTCTCAAATCAATTACATAACCAGATACAGTTCTGGTGCTAAAACATATTACAAAATGGGAGCTTTGCTCAACCAAAGACCTTTTACAAAATGACAGAACTCCATACTTATACCCAAAAATTTCATTCCTGCAGTAGAAGCGTGCTCAGGTCTTCGCATTAAAGGATTTGTGTCTGCATTCTTCTTGGAAGACTGTGCATGCAATCTCCTGTCAGAAGCGAGCTCTACCAGACGTAATCATGCTTCAGATGAGTTGACTATAGCTGAGATGACTTGCTGACAGTCCTTTCTTAGGCTTTCCATTTATGGTGGAAAATATGTTCAACCACCACCAACCAACCTTAATAACTGTTTCATTGGGATCAAAAAGGCCTCAATCAGCACCACACCTGTGAGACGTGGCGGCCTCTGCATTCTGCCATTTGGAGTTGAGTTGGATGACTACAGGGATGGCTAGACAGCGGACATGGACGAGGGTCTGGAGGGACGATTGGCACAACGACAGGCTTCTCGGTGTGTGATGGCCAAGTGTAGGAGACATGAAGGCTGGGAAGAAGTTGTGGGGGTGACACAAGAGGGAGTTGAGGTGGCACGGGTGTCAGGAGATGAGAAGGGGAGAGGCAACAGGTGGGACAGTGAGTGGAGGACACGTGTGAGGGAATGAAAGGGGAGTGAGGGATGTGACAGACAGAGGAGAGAGATGGAGTGGAGGACAGTTGTCGGCGGAATGGTTGTGGAGCAGCCACTTGTCAGCCTAGGATAGGGCATGCTCACATCGGGGCCGCAAAAAGTGGTTTGATTCCTCCCCATTTTTGGGCCTAATGTGTGTCTCTAGCCAACATGTAGCGCCTCAAAAAACCATGGTTGTTTTCCCCGACCCACTCTACCTTTTTTAACAATCGTGCATGTTGAGGCCCAGATATGGCCAGCGACCGTCGATCTGAGGAGCGTTGATCCTAGCCACCCAGGTTTGCGCGCTTCCTAGAACAATGCACCAAACGGTCACATCACTCTGGTGGACTTAGAATAAGTGCCATTTAGTGGGTTTTTAACCCCATTCTTCGCATTTTTCCACCCAAGGGCCAAATCCAGGAAAAACTCCCCCTTTCAAGAATATGTGATAACATTAGGCTCCACGAGGGATAGATTCGTCCCTGAGAGGCTCTAATACCTCCTTTTGCAATTCCAGTCGCCTTCTGTTGGGCTATGGAGTCAAGCTCAAAACACCCCACTGAGGAATATATGTTGAAAAATAAAATGAAAACAACATACAAGGGCTCCAAGGAGCTTATTTATGTACATCCTAAACTAATTGATTTTACAAAATACTAGGTGAAAGCAAACTTCCACCACAACCATTCAAGTAACTTCCTAACTGGAAGCTCCTTTACTCTATCAGTGACCATTAGTAGATGATGCAACCATGACAGGAGGACGGCTACAACCTTCAGTTTCTCTCCAAGGGTTGAAATTGAGATAAAATTAGGCGGCTCCAAGATATGAAGAAAATGCCACTCCATGTACTCGTTAACAGGCTCATAGAATGAGTGGAAAATCTTGTGAAATTTGTAGCAGAAATCCTGCTCTGCTCCACAGCTACTCATACAGGACTGAATATCATTGGTAGGCACAGGCGGATGGGAGGTTGATACAAGTTGATTATCCTCATATGATGGCTACTCACTGACAGGTTATGGACAAGAGATAAACTACCCCTTCTGTTGCTCCTCTGGTTCTTCTTCTTGTCTCTGCCAAGGGTCAGATTCATAATCATCATAAATAGGACCCGTGGGAAAACTTTGCTCTTCATCATGTTGATCAGTGTCTTCTACAATCCAAGGATGGTTGATTTTCTCATGATAATCTTCTTTAAGGAAAAGAGGATAAGGCTCTGTTATGTCTTCTTGGATATCCTTCATATCCAGCTCAGAATCTAATTCATAGTTGTCATATACATGCTGATTGCTCCTCTGGTCAACAAAATGTGATGTAGGGCTTTGTTGCTCTTCTTCTGAATAATCATCAAAGCTAGGGACAACAAACACCTCAAGAGAAAAATGCAGGGCCTTTACAGTCATGAAATCTTCATCATCATCTTTCGTAGGGCTGCCAAGAACATCTGCTTCAAGGGCTGGAAAATCCTCTGCATTTTCTTCAAAAAGGCAACACTCATGTTCTTCCTTCAATTCCTCTAACTCTGTAGAAAGAGACTACACCAGCTCCATTAGCTCACTCAGAGCATCTCCTTCCTCCTCACAGCCTGTGTAGGAAGCAGCTCTATCTTGAATACAGTCGTTGTATCCCTCACAATAGCTATGAAAAATTAACTCAAAGGGATAAAAATTCTGACAATGAGCGTTGAAAGATGCATGGAATTCTCCCGGTGAAGAAATTATAGCAAGGGGTAAAGAATGATACCACTCACGAGCATCCCCTGCTAATGAGAACATGAACATCTTCATTAATACATCCTCCTGACGTATCTCCCATTGGTGCATGAGTTCATGAAACTCTTTGAGATGTTGAGCAGGGTTGTACTCTTTATGCTCTCTAAATATAGGCAAATAATCATTCCATTCATTTGGAGCATGAACAACATTGGGAAAACCAAGAACAGTAGAAAAATTAAAGGGAGCAAACCTTCGAGCCATGATTCTTTCCATTTTTAACCAGTGGAGTCGCCAATCGATTCTTCAACCATGGAGTCACTAGGTGAATGATGCACAGAATGAGTGTGTCTGGTTTTTGTTCACCATCAAAGACCAGATCCGATCATTGTGTTCTCCCGAGGGCTACCAGATGTAGCCAGAAGCAGTCACACTAAAATAGTGGAGTTGAGATAGTGGAGTCGCCAGGTGCACAGTTACAATCTTTGATGTACTAAGTTCTAATGCACCTTCAAAATCAGTAAGCTTTGGTGTTCTATCCCAGGGAAAATATTCAATTTTGTCCCTGGGAGCGGTGCCAGAAATGTTGGCACTAGAAGTCACCTCTGGATTGCGTCAAAGGTAATCCTGATACCCATCAATGTTTAGGTGGAAGTTGGTTTAAATGGGTGGGGGTCAATGGACAAAACTCAGCACTATAATGATGTTACAACACAGAACTGGACAAGAAATGCATAGGGAAGTGAGGGCCATATTAACTTCAGTCAGTGGGTTGAGTTTAAAGGCAAGCAAAGGGAAGACTTGCTGGGAAAACAAGAAAAAGACTGCTATGGGCATCCGGCCTTCCAACAGCTTGAAGAAGATAAACTCAGGCTCGATGATGCTTTTGGGCCCAGGTTTCAGACACTAAAATGTGTCCAAATGACACAGTTCCAACAGCACAATGATCAAACCTACATCACTATGCAGCCACAACAACTCGAATGGATCCTCCAATTTCGAGCCATTCAGTGAGAGAGGGAAAAATATAATGAGGAGAACTGATTAAAACTGGTCATTATGTTATTGTAATCAAACCTACATTACAGAAGCATAATAACCCTCAATTGTATCCTCCAATTCCGAGTGTCTTAACACAGTGTTTACAGAGAGATGGAAAGAAACTGACTTCTATTAACTGAAAGTCTCAAATTGATTACATAACCAGATACAGTTCTGGTGCTAAAACATATTACAAAATGGGAGCTCTGCTCAACCAAAGACCTTTTACAAAATGATAAAACTCCATACTTGTACTCAAAAATTTTGTTCCTGCAATAGAAGCGTGTTCGGGTCTTCGCATTAAAGGCTTTGCATCTGCATGCTTCCTGGAAAACTGTGCATGCAGTCTCCTATTAGAAGCAAGCTTTTTCAGATGCAATCATGCTTCAGATGAGATGAATGCAGCTGAGTCGACTTGCTAACAGTCCTTTCTCGGGCTTTCCATTTATGGTGGAAAAGATGTTCAACCACCACCAACCAACCTTAATAACTGCTTCATCAAGATCAAAAAGGCCTCAATCAGCACCACACCTATGAGATGTGGCGGCCTCTACATTCTGCCACTTGGAGCTGAGTTGGATGCCTGTCGGGATGGCTAGGCAGCGGATGTGGACGAGGGTCTGGCAGGACGATTGGCACAACGGCAGGCTTCTCGATGTGCGATGGCTAGGTGGAGGAGACACGGAGGCTAGGAAGAAGTTGTGGGGGTGACATAGGCAGGAGATGAGGTGGCACAGGTGGCGGGAGATGAGAAGGGGAGAGGTGATAGGTGGGACAGTGAGTGGAGGACAGGTGTGAGGGAATGAAAGGGGAGCGAGGGATGTGATGAACAGAGGAGAGAGATGGAGTGGAGGACAGCTGTCGATGGGATGGTTGTGGAGCAACCACTTATCGGCCTAGGATAGGGCATGCGCACATCGGGGCTGCAAAAAGAGGTTTGATTCCTTCCCGTTTTTGGGCCCGATGTGTGTCTCTAGCCGACACGTAGCACCTCAAAAAACCATGATTGTTTTCCTCTGTCCACTCTACCTTTTTTCACGAATGTGCATGTTGAGGCCCCGATAAGGCCAACAAACGTCAATCCGAGGTGCGCTAATCCTAGCCACCCATATTTGTGTTCATCCTAGCACAACGCGTCAAACAGTCACATCACTCTGACGGACTTAGAATAAGCACCATTTAGTGGTTTTTTAACCCCATTCTTCGCATTTTCCCACCTAAGGTCCAAATCTAGGAAAAACTCCCCCTTGCAAGAATAAGTGATAACACAAGCATTTTCAGATCTTGTTGGGCTAAGACAAGATAGTTGGGAAGGTCACCCGGGGTTTATAGCCTAAAAAACAATCGCTTAATCCACAAGTATTAAGTACAAAGGATCAAGGCTGGTTTTTGTGTGTTATATATAACAGTGCAAAATAAATAAACTTAAACAAAGTTACATGAATGTGTACATGGAGATAAAAGAAAAGGAATGAACTAGATCATTAAAACACATCTATGAGACTGAAACAGTAATCGGATTTTTTCATTTATTTCATTCTTAGATAATAAAAAAATTGAGTTCTCTTTACAAACCCCTGCAAGGGTAGGGACCAAAGTCAAATTTAGAAGCCTTCGATGGGAACCATACAAAAAGACTCTGAAAACAAGAAGAAAACTTAAGCTAAAGATCTGGATCACCTTGCAAAAAAATGTTGTCACTTGACTCTACAAGATATTAATTATCAGTCATGAAATTCAATTCATACACAAACAAGAATACACAGACTCCCAAAGATAAATCATACACCTTTAGAACAAGTTGTTGAAATATGTGATTCGGTTTTTTGAATGTTGTTGCCTTCAATAAGAGCATGTTTTCATCAAGAGGGTTAAGCCTTCTAGCAAACTCAAAATGAATGAAATTTGAAAATATCTCACTAGTATAGAGAAAACCTTGTGGCTGTAGTTCTCCTTTTATTCTCTCCCCTTGTCTCTTAATCTCATTGAACTTTTATTCCTTCTCAATAAGTTATGGTAGTTCAACTACCTTTCTTTAGTTAAGCCAAATTAGCTTAACCAATTAGTCGAGACAAATAATAATAGTATATATAAATAAGGGTCTAATTAATAATAACTAAATAGGTGGAACCCAAATGTGACTCCCAATTATTTCCTTTTAATATTCATCAAACATGAAATATCAACTCAATCATTTGATTCAAATATCCTCCTTGTAACTCCCATGCTCATTTTTATAATCAAATATCTAAATATCAACAAAATATAATATGATCATATCCAAAATAGCATTATATCCATACTGTCCAAAAACAAAACTACCTAAATATATGCTTGTTGTCCAAAATTTTGTCAAAGTAAAAATATTGTCTTCTACATAAAAAAAAAAATAACATTAATCATCATCAAAAACCATATTTACTATGAGAGGCATTTTACCTCTTTTCACTGTTGTCCCCTTTTGATTTTTCTGTCACAGCCTTAGGTTGTTGGAACCTTGAGGTTGAACTGCACTGATAACATGAGAAAAATCATCCTTAAGATGAAGGCGGGAGGACACATATTTGGAAGACTCTTTGGATGAGTTGGAGGGAGTGGATACTCCTTTTCCTTTGTCCTACACATGCTCATAGATATCATTTTTCAACCTCTTACTAGCATGAGATGACTGCACGGGTGAGACAATATGATCAACTTGGGAAATTTCATTCTTTGGAGGTGGTGGAAGGGGTAATGGAAATTAAGCAGTAGGCCAACCGTGGTGATGAACAATAGGTTGGTGAACAATCTCTTTCCAACCATCATTGGTAGGCAGTTCTGGTTGCATTGATACATGAGGAGGGACTCAGATACCGGAAAAATTTTGATGTGCTTGGAAAGGATGTCTTTCAAGTTGGAGCTAGAGGATCCCTTGGCCTACTAGGTTGAAGAACCTAGATTGAAAAGACGATTCAATTATTGTGGATTGGCATCGAAATGTATGGAAAACCAAGGTCTTCTATGACCTCTTTGTCAATTTCCTCTACCTCAATCCGACCTTGGCACTCTCGTGCCCTTGATAAATATCATCTCGATTTTTGTGCATGTTCCCTGCATTTAATTCTTTGTACTGCATCTCGAATTTCGTTCTCGATCGTACTGTCAAGCACCCTCTTCCCCATCTATGGGAAAACTCAGCATTTAAGGAATAAGCGGGGCAGACTAAACAACGTAGTCTATTGGCCCAACGACGGTGAATGTTATTGTTAAGGCGTTGTATGGGGGGAGGTCTCGAGGTCGAGCCCACAGGCCTCCCCTTTTGGGTTATAGTTATAAAAATATACATATATGTGGATTGGAAATTTCACCAGTTTGGAGCGTTGTTTAGATTTGTCAGAGTTTACCGTTTGGCAGCTAGATTTGGCGAGCTCAGTTTTTTATTTTTGAAATTTAGTTTTGGGCCCTCATTGGGAATTTTCCCACTTCCATGTGGCAGCCAACCATTGGCCCACGCCAACCACTTGCACAGTCACCTACCACATCATTATAAGGTCTACCATGTGGTTGTACGGACTGCCATGTGGAACTTTTCATTGGTCCACGGATTGACCCGAAAATGCCAAAAACGAGTGACATGTGGCAGCCTCTGGTGTTGTCACATCACCATGATGACGTCAGTATGACACGTGTTGCCCTCTCTATGTGCTACATACATTGTATAAATGTTGACATCATCTGTATTGATGTTGATGTCAGCAGTACGGATGTTGACCCATCCCTACTGACTAGGATAGGTTGACCAAAAAATTGATCGTGAATATATTTTGATCTGTAACTTTGTTTGACGATTCGTTTACGCTGTTGGAAATATTGTGACGTGCTCTTTGCGATGATGCCAATTTCATTGTGTTTTGAGAACTTTGAATGTTTTCCCTTTCTCTATCTACTGAGGCCATTCTGAGCTTCCTGAGTTGCTTCTGCAAATTCTGAGTTGTCCTTAGTCTTCTCTAGATCCTTTTTGGATCACGCCTTCCCACTAAGAGATTTTTGGACCACCAAAATTTTTCATCAATCAACAAATAAGTGAGGGAAGAGCTCCCTCACCTTTTCCTTCTCAATCCACTTTTCCTTGTTTGGATGTGTGTCATTTAAGCCTACTCGAAGATAATCAACATCACCCTTGCATGAAGTCTTCATCCTTCTATCCAGGATGATATCTTCATTTAACTCATCCAAGTGCTTAGGATCAAACTCATCAACTGAAAGTATTGAAACTTCCTCACCCTGATCCATGATCATGGGAGGCTAAAAAAGTTTTAAGTTCTCCTCATTTACAACTGAGTATATCTACATATAAGGTGGAAGATCTAGACGAAAATCATCGGTACCACTTTTCTCCAAAATAGTGAGAAGGGTCCATAACGGATGGGCTTGAGTTTATTTCCTTCACCCTTCAATCGTTCCTTATTGATGTGAAGCCATACCTAGTCTCCAACCTGGAACTGATGATCGACCCTATGTTTTTCATGTCGATCTTTATACTATGATTAACTTTTCTCCAACTGTTCCTTGAATGCTTGGTGTACCTGCTAAATCCTCTAGATGAACTTGCGGGCTCTGTCCTCGTTTCTTTCTTCATTTGAATCGACATCTTTCCCATACATCAAGTCCAAAGGAACTTTAGGTAAATACCCAAAACATGTCTCAAGAGGTGAACATTGAGTGGAGGAATGCAAGGCTCGGTTGTAATCATGTTGTACATAGGGTGTATGTTCATCCCATAAATTGGGATGCTTAATGCAGTAACCTAGAAGCAAAAGTACCAATGTTTTGTTAACAACCTTTGTCTGTCCATCGATCTGTGGATGGAAAGCAGTGCTCCTCTTCAACTTGGTGTCCATCATTCTCCACAAGCTTCTCCAAAAATCCCCAAGGAATCGAGTATCTCGGTCCGAGATAATAAATGTGGGTAACCCAAAGTGAACCCAAACATACTGAAAGAAGAGATTAGCAGTCTTCTCAACAATGATCTGCTTTTTACATGGCATTAAGATACACATCTTGTTGAACCTATCCATTACAACATACAAATATTCATGACCCATTTTTGACATTGGTAAACCCCCTACAAAATCCATGGAGATACTTTCCCATAGATGGGATGGAACATGTAGTGGTGAGTATAGCCCCAGTTTTATGTTAGTGGGGTTACAAGTATAACACATCACACACCCCTTTACATATTTAGTTACAATTGATTCCAT
>JZKD02S0053068.1:225045-236210 GCA_000966675.3 Picea glauca | reverse complement strand
TAAAAGGAGGTTGCCCCCTCGAAGAGGCTTATTATCTAAAATTATCTCTTTTTCAAGGCGTTGAGTACTTTTGCTGAGGTTTTTATATGCTATATTGATGTTTGGTTCTTAACAGTTTCAGAGTATTAACAGATAAGCTTATGATATTGCGTCAATACTTCACCCATGGTGTATCCATTGGCATTTGTCTTGATATCGAAGGGTTGTTGAAGATTTGACAGTGCTAATACTGGTGCGGTACCGATCTTTTCCTTCAAAGTGTCGAAAGATTTTTATTTGTTTCCTCCCCACTGAAAATTGTTCTTCACACTGGTTAAGGCATGCAAAGGATCTACTATAAAGGAGAAGTTTGAAATGAATCTCCTCCAATCCTGGACTGCACCTAAGAAGCTCTGTATTTCGATTACATTTTTGGGCTCAGGCCAATTTACAATTACATCAATCTTGGAAGGATCAATTTTTAATTGTCCTCCTCCTACAATATGACCTAAGTACACAAGTGCAGTCTTACCAAATTCATATTTGGACAATTTTACATACAACATTTCCCTTTGCAAAGTATCCAATACTTTCTTTACATGCCTTACATGTTCATCCCAAGTCCCACTAAATATAAGAATGTCGTCTAAATATACAATCACAAAATCATCTAGAAATGGCCTGAATACATCATTCATCACATGTATGAAAGTTGTCGGAGCATTACAAAGCCCAAAAAACATAACTAACCACTCAAACAATCCATGTTTGGTTTTAAAGGCAGTCTTCCATGCATCATGTTCTGCAACCCTGATATGATGGTATCCACTACGCAAATCCAACTTAGTGAAATAAACAACATTCTTTAACTGATCAAGTAATTCATCTATACGAGGAAGAGGGTATCGATTTTTCACTGTGATTTTATTTAAGGCCTGGTAACCGATACACATTCACCATGTGCCATCTTTCTTTGGCACCATCATGATTTGAGAACCACAAGAAGATGAGTTGGGCCTGATGACCCCTTGATCCAATAAGCCTTGTACTTGCTTCTTGATCTCTGTCATCTCTACAACTGACATCATGTACATGCCCACATTAGGAAGAGGAGAATCATGTTGAAGATGTATTTGATGTTGGATTTCCCTCTTAGGAGGTAATCCATCTAGTTCCTATAAAATATCATCATACTTACAAACAATATCAATTAATTGTTGCTTATGAGAAGGTTCACATCCTTGGAAAGTGTTAGATTTTTCGACATCTTTCTCCCTTACGACCATGAGTACATATATCTTATTACTATTTATCAGTCTCTTCATTTGTCCTGCACTAACAAGTGTTGTGTTTACCCTCATGTTGTGGGCTCTAACAATATATTCCACTCCACCCATAGTAAGGTGATATTTTTTCTCATGACGAAAGAAGACTGATTTTCTATCATAAAGATAAGAACTCCCCAACACTATGCCACGTATATCAAGTGATAAAACATCCAAATCCACTTCATCAATCAACTTTGAAGCAATAGAAAATATGACCCTACGTTTCTTGGTGACATTAAGTTTTTCTTTATCACATACCCAACCAAGAGGATAAGGATTTGGATGTGGTTTAGTTTCAAGACCCATCTTTTTGACAAGTGCTTCAAATATCAAGTTTACTTGGGAACCCGGATCAAATAATGTATCTATATTAGTGTGTTTAGATACAACTCTTATATGAAATAATTCATTCCTCTTATGTTCATCATCATGAGATTCATTATTGGAATTTGAACTATCATAAAGGGAATATTTACCTTGTACTCCAACTATTGTGATCTTTCTTTCATCTTCTAAATCAGAACCAAGATCTTGTTGCAATGTAGCATAGGTTTTTGTCTTCCCCTTTCCACCGAACTACTTTGGTTTCTTCTCTGGATGTAGTTTCCAACATTGTTCATCATTGTGACCACTTTTCTTGCAATGGGTGCAAGATGGTTTTCCTTCTTATCTCTTTATGGTGGCATTCTTCTTGTCCTTCCTTTTAAACTTCTTAAACGGATTATGTGGGAAATTGGAAGGTTTCCTTGTGGGATCTTCTTGAACATGTTTTCCCCTATTCTCAAGGTGAGTGGCTTGCACACAAACTTCATCAAGGCTGGTGGGGTTAAACAGTACAATAGTATGACGAATATAACTATGAAGTGCACCAATATACTTCATTAAAGTTTCATAAGAATCCAAAGGAATGTTTAATGCAAGAGATTTCTTCCTAAATTCTTCCATGAAACTTTGTACAGTTTGACCTTTACTTTGTCTTAAAGTTTTCCATTCCATCATTGCTTTATGTAAATAACCCAATGGATAAAATTGCTTCCTTATCGTTGATTTCAATTCCGACCACGAGGAAAGAAGATTACCACACTTACTTTTGTCCTAAAGTTTGTTCTCCCACCATACGAGAGCGGTGCCTTCCAATCGAAAAGAAGCCAATTGTACTTTAACTTCCTCTTCATCAATCTATTGAACACGACAATATACTTCAACCTGTCAGATCTAATTATCTAGCTTTTCAAGATTACCATCTCCATTAAACATAGGTAAAGAAAATTTTACATCAAGCTTTAATAATGGTTTCTTGAAAGAAGCTTTATGGCTAGAATGATGAGAATGATGAGAATGCTCAGAGGAAAAAGAGCTAGAACTTGATGGTGAAGATGGAGGCTCACGAGGGTCTCCTCTAGACCCTTGATTTACCGAAGCATTATCATCAGCTTGTGCTTCATTTTTCTTTCCTTTCTTCTTCATCCTCTTCTCGTAGTCTCCATACATTCGCTCGACCATTTCTGACATGCGATAAAATACCATATGGAAGTTTTTCTCCTATTCATTACGCTTGTCCTCTTCTGCCATTTTCTTCCTTCAGGATGTTCGGCCAACTTTGGGATTGAAAGTCTTAAGATTTCCTTCACCCTGCTTATGCTTGGCCCTAGTAAGCATTCACACTCAACAATTAAGGTCAAATATGGTTTCTCTGATGCCAACATGATCCAGGATCTTTTCATCGAAGTGAATTATAAAGAATTGTATTAAATGAGCATAAATTAAAGTGCAACATAAAGAAGGAAAAGCTCAATAATGAAGAGATATGAGCATCAAATATGAACACAAAAACTTGATAACAGAGTTTGTCCCTGATGGACTACGTCTATGGGTCCTACTCTCAAATGGGTAGGCCTTTTTATTAACTCAGCAAAAGAATTTGGAAAAATACATACGTATACCTAATTCTAGAATTAAGCTGCAAAAGCTTTTCTCAAATAGACAGCACCATTGAATTTGTGGCATCGAATTACCCAAAAGTTATTGTCTCCATGCCTCAATCTGACTCTGGCACTCCCAGGCCCTTGATAAATCTCGTCTCGGTTTCTGTCCCTGCTCCCTGCATTTAATTTTTTGTACTACATCTCGAATTTTTTGCCCGGTCATACCGTCGAGCACCCTCTTCCCCGTCCATGGGTAGACTCAGCATTTAAGGAAAAAGCAGGGTGGACTAAACAACATAGTATGTTGGCCCAACGATGGCAGATGTTATTGTTAAGGCGTTGTATGGGAGGAGGTCCCGGGGTCAAGCTCATGGGCCTCCTCTTTTGGGTTATATTTATAACAATATACATATAAGTGGATTGGAGCTTTCACCAGTTTGGAGCATTGTTTAGATTTGTCAGAGTTTACCGTTTGGCCTCCTAATTTGGCAGGCCTATTTTTTTATTTTTGAAATTCAGTTTCGGGCCCTCATTGGGCATTTTCCCACTACCACGTGGAAGCCAACCATTGGCCCATGCCAACCACTTGAACAAACACCTACCATGTCATCGTACGGTCTGCCATGTGGCTATATGGACTTCCACATGGCACTTTTTCATTGGTCCAGGGATTGACCCAAAAATGCCAAAAACAAGTGACACGTGGCAGCCTATGGTGTTGCCACATCACCAAGATGATGTCAATATGACATGTGTCACCCTCTGTGTGTGCCACGTACATTGTATGGATGTTGACGTCATCTGTACTGATGCTGACATCAGCAGTACAGATGTTGATTCATCCCTACTGACTGGGCTAGGTTGACAAAAACTTTGACCATGAATATCTTTTGATCTGTAACTCTGTTTGATGAGTCGTTTACGCCGTTGGAAATCTTGGGATGTGATCTTCGCGATGATGCCAATTTCACTGAGTTTTGAGGACTTTGAATTTTTGCCCTTACTCTATCTATTGAGGCCATTCTGAGCTTCCTGAGTTGCTTCTGCAAATTCTGAGTTGTCCTTGGTCTTCTCTAGATCCTTTTTGGATCAACATTCAACCACCATATATTTCAGAAAGAAAACACTTTGCATACAAATTCTAAGATCCAACATAGATATTTTATCCAGAGCAAGGTTACAATGATGAATGGAAGGGAGAGACTCACCATACCTGTGAGGAAAGCGTCAAAAATAACCAAAGACCACCACTATTCTCCCGACGACTGTGCAAAATGGAGGCAAACTAACCAGAGAAATCAAAAATGCGTGAAAAAGTGAGGGTGGTGAGCTCGAGGTGGGGTAAGAACGACGTGCAATAAATACATGTCGCTTCTCCACCCTCTCATTAATTGCCATCAACCATAGCTAGGGTGGAGTGCATCCAAACTTCATCATTTGCATTAATCAACCATATTCAAATCCAACATGTCACTTCTACTTTGCCAGATTGAAATGAGAACCCTCCTATACCATAGTTTTATACCAGCACCATAATATGATATGTCCCATATTTCTAACAAGTTCCAATTTGCAAGGATCGATTGACCTCAAAACAATTGCATAAACCATAACTATTGTTCACCAAACATAACCAATGATATAACACAATATGCCATGATTGCAATATGTCATAACCAACGTGTGTGTGAGTTGAAGTTCAAATTTTAATCATAGATGCATAACAGTCATAACCAAAGTGCTTGTCACTTCAAAACTTCCCTTTGAATTTTAAATTGCCAACCCTTATAAGAATTTATTGCATGTGAAAAATTGTTCAAATTCCTGTGTTTTTTCTCAAACTAAAATATGCTTCATAAGGTTGTTATGTGTGCAATTCAGTGAAGCATTTCTTTTTTACCATGATTTAAACAAGGGGGTCCTACCTATCTAGTATATTATTATATATATGTATATAAATAATAAGGCATTGCAACCCATTTGCAGGAAGGGGTATTGCATTGCGCTTCTAGGTGTCAATAAGGGGGTCATACAGGAAATTTCTAGGAATGACAGACAAATGCAACGAGCAGAAGGGAGAGAAAATGGTGTTAAATGCCAAGGAAATCAACGCCTAATGGAGACCCACATCCATGAATAAAAGTGGCTATTAATGGGGAATCCCTGTTTAATATTCAATAACAACAACAAAAATATTGGTGCTTAAGTGGTTTGGCCAATTGAATAAGGAGTCGGTGGAAAAGTATGAGCTTTGACTTGTCTGGAAAAAATGGTTTCCTGGTGAAGTATCAAAGCAAGAAATTCTAAAAATGGTTTAGAAAGATGATTCCAATGGCATAGATGGTACATCAATCAGAATCGAGATGAGGGGAGGAACTACCAGGAGAAGGTCCTAGAGTTACCCCTCTCACTGGGTCAAGCATGGGGTCCTAGTGGTAAGTGGGCATGATTCCCCTTGCACCTTTCCATGGGTACAAGAAACATGGCTCGCATACGTTGCATCCAAATATGTGGATGAAAGACTAGTGGGAAAAGGTGCCACTAATGTTGAGACCTGAGATACATGAGGCAAGATGGAAGTGCTCAAGTGTATTCCTATAGAGAAGGGGGTGTTCTCAGATAGAATTTATCCCATAAAGTGTGATATATAGAGAATTTGCGTGGAATTCTCATTGGTATGCATGTTGTAACATCCCCAACCACCTGTTGGACTATACCACATGAAAAATTGTCAAACTATATACAAAATTTAAAACATACAAATACTCTGCAAATGCACAGATTCATACATAATAATAATAGAAATACACATGCAACATACATAGGAAAAACCCATAAAAAAAAAATCATAAATAATGATGAAACACATAATTTGACACACAATTGACACTTATCTTTGATAAAAATATCACCAACTGCGTGGAGACCTTCCGCATTCCTCCCAAACATAGACCACACTACTCGTAACCTCAACAGTGGGTCACCCCCGAGTTGGGGCTAAAATCTACCAGGAAAAGGGAATACTAAGCTAGTCTAAGGTCTGACAAGCAGCATAATTGCTCGGTCTAAGGTGCCCAACTGCTACAACTAGCTTACAGTCTCTCATTCCCCACATGCATGTCCCACCCCAGGAAGTGTACCCCTTCTATGCTCAACAATATCTCGACTGTCTCACTTCCCTTCTAGAGCTTCAACAACAAGTCGGACAGGAAGTCTCAGAGCCCGGTAGTTATTTCCCAGTGCACCAGGGAACAATTATGAGTACTTTCTCGCTTAGAGAAAACTACTCACGTGCTTGACAACCCGCTTCTTCGACATAACAAATCTCTCACCTAGAGAGAAATGCCTATGGTCCCGACAACCTGTTTCCTTAACCACGGGCTTAACAACCTGCCTCTTCAGCCTACAGTCCAAACCAGTTACAAGTACCAGTGGTAGCATGGATGAGTGGATGGAAGAAAAACATGAGTGAATAATATTGAAATGATGGGAAATACACTAAATCTCCTTACTATATATATGCATGTGCCTTTTATGACACATGGCACCCAAGGGACTCTCTTGTACCCCCTTTAGAAACTTAGGATATAATATATAAATCTATATCCATACTTTAACTTTTTAGGAATATTAATATAATATTCCATTAGGATCAAGCCCCCTTTATCTTAGCCCCTCTCCTATACTCTTAGCTCCCTTACCCCTTTCTAGTGGAGTTTATCGCCCCATCTCTTTTGTTTGGTCGGTCTACATGCAGTGGTATACTTAATTAACAATATGAGTATGATTTACATTTAAAATATAGGCACCATGACCTTTAGAATTCCAGGCTCCCTGGCCTAATAATCATACAAGCATTCTAGCCTATAATAACCTGGCTCACTAGCCTATAAAACACAACATATATACAAAGGCTCCCTGACCTTAAGATTGCACACTCAATTTGGTGTGCGCATAAATCTAGAATATGCACACTCTTCTTTTGGTATGAGATTCCTGCGCACTAACTCAATGCGCACAGAATTAGACCAAAGACCCTGTATCATCAGCTCACCATCTTATAATCATATTTACATTTATATTTACAATTGGGGTTCAGCCTAGGGGTATTACATCATGATTTGTAGATCTCACAATTCAAATATTCGACACTTCGGGAAAAACTGACCCTTGTGTCGCCAAGAGGAGAAATCCTCGAATCTACGAAGTCCCAGAGTGAATCTATTTCATAGATCACTGGGAGAGTGCGATCCATTGGATCCCCGAGTGGTTTGGTGATTCAAAACTTCAAGAGAAATTGGTTGTGGTTGTGTAGAGTGGAGAATTCCCTGAAGTCCCAAATTCGGGAGTAAATCCTAACCATCGGTTGTTGGGTACCCGTGTCCGTAGATTTCCAAGCATTCGAAAATTTGATTATCCAGAGGATTGTGGGTGAAATTTATTTTGGTGTGAAAAGTCTCGAAGCTCCAAAGTACCGGATTTAATCCTAGTCGTTGATCAAAGGAGAGTCTCAGCCGTAGATCTCCTCTCTTCGCCAATTCGATGTTTGGCATTTTAGGAGTGTGGTGGTCGTCTGGTGAGAGAAGCCCTGAAGCCTGAAGCCCGGAAGCCCGGAGTTAATCACAGTCGTTGGTTGTGGGAGGAGTGTCAGTAGTCAATTTTAGTTCGACGTTCAGCTATCTGGGAGCTAGTGTGTGTTAGATTCAGGAAACTTCGAAGCTCAGAGTCCCAGATTTTATCTCAGACATAGATCAAGGAGAAAAGTGTGGGTCGTTGATCCCTAGACTCTTTGGGAGTTCAGCAGTTCAGGATATTTACGTGTTGGAGTCGTGGAAACTCCCAAAGCCCAGAGTCCCAAAGTGAATCTCCACCATAGATCGTGGACGAGGGAAGAGAATCTCACCAACCATCAGATTTGGTCGTAAGAGTTTGGAGAGTGGAAGGATAGGGAGAAGACCTACACCCGTTGATTAAAGTCACTTTATGACCGAATTCGGTCTATAACCACTCCAGGATATTGGAGTGCTGAAAAGGTGAATGTCCATGGAGTGTCGATGTCCTAGAGCTCTGGATAGTGCCTTTTAGCTGAGCGCTTGGTTCTAGCCTACGGTCACGTGAGATTTCTGTCGAAGAAAAGGGGCCAGCAATTGTGATTTTGATTATAGGTGAAAGGGACTTAGAGTAAAGCACTCACGGATTTTTTTGGACATGCATAAAGAAATAAAAGGGCCTATGTACATTAAGAGAGGATCTAACATGAATCCGAGAGCTAATTCGGTTACAGGAGAAGATCCTAAGATCGAGAGGTCGCACGAGCACCCTAGGAGGGGTGGGGGTTTGCATCACAAAACTTTGACTAAGACCATCAGGAAAGATATTGAACCATAGAACACAATCATGGAGTTGAATTAAAGTTTTGGGCATGTTAAAAATGTTTAAGATGGCATAGAAGGTACCTATAGCATTCAAGGCCAAAAACATTAATTGGCCTAGAACTTCAGTGGGTTGTAACTAGCAGCCCAAAACCCAGAAAGAGGTGAAACTTGGAAAAACTGTCCAAAATTTGTATATGAAGAAACACAATTGCGCTCCTACAAAAAATCCAATGGAACAAGTGCAAAAATGCATAATTACATTTCATATTTGCACCTAGTTGAAGTGTGAACAGGAGAAGTTAATGGGCAATTTTCAAATGACCATAACTTTCTGCTCAAGACTCATAACTGAGCAAGGGAGCATTTAATGGAAAGGTCTTGGATAGGGGATTCTAAGTATCCACCCAGAAAATTGACTTGGGTAATTAATTTTCACAAGAGATCATAAGAATTAATTATGATGCATTATTGGAACAGAATTGTACATAATTTCATAAATTTGTTAAATTATTTATCCTAACAAATTTTGTTGGCTGCAAATTTTGCAGAGTAAACAACATTTAGTTCATAAGAAGTGAGAGGGTTGAAATTTAGTTAAATTTAAGCAGAGGTACTCAGGGCAAGAGTGCTAAGACAAAATCTTTCATAAGATGATCAAAAACCAAGACTACAAAATGTTAAGGTATGAATCTAGGTACAACCATAAAGTCTTAGAAAACCACTACAGAAAGTCCACTCGTGTTAGTCAAGTACTCAATGGAATCTGGGAAAATGAATATATCATGTAGTGAATGAAATAGTGAAATTCCATTCACTCTCAAAGAAACCAATATACAAATTAAGCAATACATTGGAGTCAGATCTATTCTAAAAGGAATTGACTATCAGAATGATAGTAATCAGATAGAAAGAGAGGCTTAATGCATATATGGATAAAGAGTGCATCATCTCCATGGATTACCTATGAAATTATAGAGTAATACTTCCCTTATGGTTATCAGAGTGCGTAGTGGAAGCATGGCATGAAGGGCATCACTTCAAGGGTAAAGAAATGAAGGTGCACATAAGTAAGGAGTGTCAGTTGAGGCATAAAAGAATATACTGTGGAAAGATTGGATCCAGAATTATGCAATAAAACTCCTAGCAAAGGAATTACTCGTAGCTAAATGTATTAGAGACTGGATGAAGTTCATGAGTAAATTAATATACTTGAAAGGTAACAATAGATGGATACCAAGTTATAGATAGTCTTCTGCAACATTCAAGGAACTGTGACAACAATGGGAAGGATTGTTGAGTAAATTCCCAAGAGATGATTTCATTAACAGGGTACATTGGGATGTTAATCCAAAAGGATTCAAACATGGAGAAGAAAGAATAGGTGCATCAATATGGCATGATGGAAGTTGATTATGCAATTCAGGTTGAAATCAGATGGATCGGGACAGGAGAAAGTAATGGTTCATTAAGCAAATCCAAGTGTTGATATGTTCAGTCAAGGAAAGTCTAAATCAATTTGTTTCAATAAAGAAATTGGCGTTAAATATCCAAGGTTAATTAGAGAGCATGGTTGGAAATGTAATTTGGTCATGTAGGAGTTGGATTAGAGGGATCCAAGTAATAATGGAATGTTGAAAATCAATATCAACATAATATATGGCTACAAGTGTGCAAAGTAGATAAGAAAGGTTGGGATGGAAAAGTACTCAAGATAGTGAACAATCAGGGACATTATTTTCTTTTGTAAGAACACAAGAAGAATTAGGAATCCAGGAAGAATTGAAGACTTCTAGGGACAACAAAGAAAAGTGATACAGGGAGAAAGAGGTTGTTGCAATTACTGTAGCAGAAATTATGTTATGGCTTGTTGGACAGCCATACATAGTACATGAAATTGACATGCAAATGCATTTAGGAGCATTTTAATGATGCATTATTAGTGCATACAAATATGAATTGACAAATGCCAATTTGTTAATATACATATATAACATAATAAGATTAGGATTATTCTATTGTTGAATATATATTAATATGAAATCTGTTAATGGTGGTTGTTGTACCAGGAAAGAGAGAATTCTTGCATGTTTGCAAGTGTTGCTACTAATGTTGCTACATATAGAAGGAAGCAACCTAAAGCTGAAGAGTGGATTATGTTAGACAACTGAGAGGGGGGGTGAATCAATTGTCTCCATGCTTAAACAATTATGATTCTTTTAAACTCTTTGTAGAGACACTGAATGATGATCACAATAATGCAGGGAAATAAACAATGGCACTTTCATCATCATTCACATATATGAGAAACACAGAGACAGATATTTCCCGAGGAAACCCATGCAGGGTAAAAACCTCTTTCCTTTATATGATAAGTAATGGTTACATTCTTTACAGTATCATACATATGAGCACCAACTCATAATGAAGCTACAACCTCAGTTTTGCAATCTGCAACTTGTTGAGAGCACCAACTCTTTGTTTTCTCTAGCACCCACTAGAAGGAAGCACCAACTCCCTGGTTTCTCTAACACCAACTAGAAGGAAGCACCAACTCCCTG
>JZKD02S0053068.1:203245-215377 GCA_000966675.3 Picea glauca | reverse complement strand
TTATCATTGTTCTGTTGCATTTCATTGCTCTGTCTACCTCATTGCCTTTCTGCACACATCACTTGCGATGTTTGTTCTTCCGCTTTTTATGTTCTATGCTCCATGTCCATTCATTGCACAGTTCCTCTTCTGTGCTATTCAGCTGCTGCACTCTCCTCCTTCTTCACACATGAATCACCTTCACCAACAACAACCACAGCAACCACCAACAACAACAGCAACCCCATCTCTTCTCTGTACCGTGTATTTATAGCTTCTGTGCACCTTGTGCATGCAATTTTCGCAATCCCTCTGCATGTTGACTTCGCGTTGTTATCCTCCACCTCTCGAGTGCTCTGTTTGATCATCATCGTGACTCTTCATCTTCTTTGGTGGTTCGCCCCACGTGTCCAGCATCACTGTATGTTATACTGAGATTCCTCAACCTCTCTGGCAGTTTGAGACTCTTTGTCTTCTCTGTGATAGTCGAACTCCCTTTCTCTATTTTAGTTACAGGCCTCAATGCCCCTCCAGTGGTTAATCACATTCACGAACAACTTCATCCCTCTTGAAGATTCTCAGAGGCTCTTCACCTTCTCTATCAATTAGCCCCCAGTGGCTTCGAGTCCTCTGGCTGAAACCATCAGGGGTTTCTGGCAGTTATACTATGTCGTGCTACAGTTTCCCTTCGATCTTGTTCAAATTCATCTGCATCGTTGGATATGTAGCCAGCAAATCTGGACAGCCCGAATCTATGCTCCCATATCTACGGTCGGGATTGGATTCCGGAGCCCCCTTTCCATTCTACCTTTAAGTGGAGAGGGGGGGGGTCAGGAATTGGGCACGCATCTCTCGAGTGGCCAGGATTAGAGTGCCTAAATCAACGACGCTCAAGCGATTCTGGACCCTCCTTGCCTTTCTACCTTTAATACGGGGGGGGTCTGGAATGGTGGGGTATTGACGAGGGACCCCACTCCTGATATGTCACCTTTTGTATCATTCTCCACCTAACAGTGCGACAAGGCTCGTTCCCTTTAGCCCCTCCTCATCCTCCAACATCTTTCCATCTCCCGAGTGGTGTAAATCTACTGACATCACACGTGGATTGACACGTGTTGAATACTGCCACATGTCACTCTGATTCATGACTTACATGTGCCTGAAATGTTGAATCAGTCTAACACTTGTCATTACCTGGTTGTGCCACGTGCTCCTAGCTGACGTGGTCTGCTGACGTGAGTCGGGTCGACGGTCTAGATCACATCTTGATCTGACGGTTCAGATTCAGTCGGGATTTCACACATCGCGATTTCGGGGTTCCTGATGTAAATAATCTTTGACATGTCCAACTCTCAATCCCCGAAACTATGACAAGGACTGGAATCAATGGTCAAGATTCAACCTTAATCTGATGGCTTAGATTACATCGCGATTTCACATATTGCGATATCGGGATTCCTTATGTCAATAGTCTTTGACATGTCCAACTCTCGATCCCCGAAACTCCGACAAGGACTGGAATCAACGGTCCACATAACCCCCTGAGATGGACGGTCCTCCTTCTTTCGAGATTTTGTGATCCCTCTACTCCTTGCACTTTTTAAAGATCGTGCAGGTTTTCCTTGATCCAATGGTGGTCGGACCCTGCGCTCAGATCTGACGCTTCTAACTTCAATTATCCCTCCAGCTAAGCTCGTGGTCCACGTGACCTCCCCCTATATGACCGCAGCCAAACCTCCTCATCGGGCTTTCGGACTTTCCAATGTCGAAACATGTATGTCCTCAGGATTCGCGATCCCTCGAATCCCGATGCGCTCTTTACGCACTAGCTCTTCTGGTCCATATGACTGTTATCCCTGTGACCGTAGTCTTACCACTCGTCGGGGTTTCGAGCTTTTCAATGCTGCAATGCATTGGCTCACGGGATTCCCGATATGTGAAACCCCGATGAGTCAACCCTCCTTTCGGGATTTCACCTTAGCTTTTCCCGATGGTAAACCTCGTGCAGCTCCTGTCCGATCTGACGGCTGACGGGATTTCTGAATGAGATCCAATGGCTCTCGATCTCTCCCTTCTGTAGGCTTCTCCTGAGCTCCTCCTGGACATAGAAACCAACGGTTCAGATCTTCTTCTTCAACCGATCTGATGGCGGCTGTGCTCCCTCCTGAGCTTTGCACGCTTTCCTCCCAACCTTGGGAGAATTACAAGTTCTCAATGGCCTCGACCTTTGTCTTCCTTCTCCTCTGCGAACTCATGTATCTTGAGCTTTGTTGCGCGAGTTCTCCTCAACGTTGTTCCTCCTGAGCTTTCACTTCCGAATCCTCAAGGGATTCTTGGACTTCTGCGCCTCTACAGAGTCTTCACATGCACACTCTGATCTTGCCATCAATGACAAGTATACGCTACATGTTAAACATTTGCCAACNTTTCACTTCCAAATCCTCAAGGGATTCTTGGACTTCTGCGCCTCTGCAGAGTCTTCACATGCACACTCTGATCCTGCCATCTTCACTATTGTACTTGCCATCAATGACAAGCATACGCTACTTGTTAAACATTTGCCAACAGATTATAAGTCTTATAATAGAAGCATGAGAGCTTCTATTGTTATCAGTTATCCAGGTAGCATTAAATTCATTTAATGGTAGCTATGCAGGTATGGGTTTTATGTACTCTTATTGCATAATTGATGAAGGGAATTTAGGTAAGAATTTCCTCATCCAATTTTATTTTATAAAATCACATTGTTGTATTAGTTGAATGTATTGATGTGAATAAAATACCACTAGGTGTGGTAAAGGTTGGAGGCCTGTAATAATTATAAAATATTTTTATCTTTTGAATGCATACATTGACATAGCAGCATGTCATGTTAATTGGTTATGAGCTAATAACCAAGGCAATAAAAGGTATGAACCTATTATAGGAATGGATTCCATAAACATTAGTCATGTATGAGACGATGACATGGTTGGTTATGAAAATGTATGGTTATGGAAAGGCTATGTACCACATAAATATCCAATGAACTTCCTACTTCTAAATAATATTTGGATTGCAACCCTTTTGCTAACACTAATGAACACCACAAAATTATTCTTGGTGTAGTGTTTGGGTTGAAAAGGAAGGCATACAAATAATTGAGAAGACAATAGGAAGTGTATCGAGAATGTGTCAAGGCATTGGCCAAATTTCCAATTTACCAACAGTGAGATACATGACTTAGATATAGAGCATTATGAAAATCAATGGAAAGATGCAGTGAATAGATATGCATTGACAATTACACTCATGCATAGTAAGTGGTAGAATACTTATGCATAATAGATTGTTATACTTGAGTGCATTATTGAATTCATTTTTGTGAGTTCATGCATACATGTTATTTAATGGAAATGATTGTGCTAACAGTTGAAATGTTAGAATTATTACTCACTCACGGAGTTGAAGACAATTCAAGGGTTGTTAGACATTGCAACAGGAAAGTTGCAAGTCAAATAATCACATGAGCGTTGACTACAATAATTTTTTGTTCAAAAAATAGAGTAATGAACTTATTGATATTAATTGTGAACATGCATATGCATAGAGTGGTACTTTTATTCTATTTAATAAATTACTTGATAGGTGGTGATGGAAATTTTTAAGTGTGGACAATTATGGAATTACTTGTGAGCTTTTGTAAGTATTACAATAGAATTTTATGGTGCATGACATACTAATAATTTGTTGGTTGAATGCAAGCTGGAAAAGATTGCAGGAAAAGTGGTCTCAACTATGATACTGCAGAAATCCATGATAAAAATTACTACCTGTTGTTGCAACAACCAAGAAAACTATGAGACAGAATTTTGTATCTTGGGAATAGTGGATTTCCTTTATGGAATAAATCTGAATTTCTACAATGAAGTTTTTATAATAATCTCTCATAATAATTGTATGTGGGTGATACAAGTGAGTTAATATTTATTATAGCTGACATGCCTAGAAAGAACAACTATTGTTGGAAACACTGGAGCCCTATAAATGTAGAACCTTGGTGGGGTTCTGGTAATGAGTTAGCACTATCCTTGTGTGTGAAAGTCTTGGCAAGATGGGTAGTTGAGGGTATGTGTAGCAGTGAAGGGATACCTAAGCCTAGAAGGGTAATTGGAACAAGGAAGATGCAACTCAAGGATGCTTATGGCATGGTAGTTGTCATAATGAGGGCGTGTCAAAAGGAACAATGAGATGAATTCTTTCATGAAGCAGCTCTATGGAATAGAGCAAATAAATTCCAATTGTGGTATGAATACATGAATTGGTGCTTGAAAGTAGAGCACCAAGTGATAACAAGCTTCATTAGCAAACGCATGGAGTTTTTTGAGGAATTTTGAATTGTACATGGTATATAATTCATTGAGGACAGTGCATAAATAAGGGGAAGGAGAATGGAATACCCCTAGGATGAACCCCAATTGTAAATGTAAATGCAAATATGCTTATAAGTTGGTGAATTGATGATACAGGGTCTTTGGTTTTATTCTGCGTGCATCGAGTCAGTGTGTGGGAATCTCATACCAAAAGAAGAGTATGCACATTCCAGATTTTTTAGCACACCGGATTGAGTGTGTGATCTTAAGGCCAGGGAGCCTTTGTATATATGTTGCATTCTATAGGCTGGTGAGTCAGGTTATAATAGGCTAGAATTCTTATATGATTATTAGGCCAGGGACCCTGGAATGCTAAAGGTCGTCATGCCTATATTGTAAATGTAAATCATACTCATATTATTAGTTAAGTATACCACTGCATGTAGACCGACCAAACAAAAGAGACGGGGGGGTAAACTCCACTAGAAAGGGGTAAGGGAGCTAAGAGTCTAGAAAAGGGGCTAAGATAAAGGGGGATTGAGCCTAATGGAATATTAAATTAATATTCCTAAAAAGTTATAGTATGGATATAAATTTATATATTATACCCTAAGTTTCTAAAGAGGGGACAAGAGAGTCCCTCGAGTGCCATGTGTCATAAAATTCACATGCATATATATATATATATATATATATATATATATATATATATATATTAAGGAGATTTAGTGTATTTCCCATCATTTCAGGATTATTCACTCATGTTTTTCTTCCATCCACTCATCCATGTTACCACCAGTACCTGTACATAGTTTGGATTGCAAGTTGAAGAGGCGAGTTGTCGAGCCTGTGGTTGAGGAAGCGTGTTTTCAGACCCGTAGGCATTTCTCTCCAGGTGAGAGAATTTGTATGTCGAAGAAGCGAGTTGTCAGGCCCGTGATTAGTTTTCTCTAGGCGAGAAACTACCTAGAATTGTTCCCTGGTGCACTGGCAATAGCTACCGGGCTCCAAGACTTCCTCTTTGACATGTTGTTGAAGCCCTGGAAGGGAAGTGAGGAAGTCGATGGACTGTTGAGCAGAGAAGGGGCACACTTCCTGGGATGGGACAGGGATGTGGGGAATGAGAGACTGTAGGCTAGTTGCAGTAGTTGGGCACATTGGACCGAGCAATTATGTTGCTTGTCGGACCTTAGACTAGCTTAGTATTCCCTTTTCCTTGGTAGAGTTTATCCCCAACTCGGGGGTGATCCACTACTGAGATTACGAGCAATGTGGTCTATGGTTGGGAGGAACATGGAAGGTCTACATGCAGTTGGTGATATTTTTATCAAAGATAAGTGTCAATTGTGTGTTAAATTATGTGTTGCATCATTATTTATGCATTTGTTTTCATGGGTTTTTCCTGTGTATGTTGCATGTGTATTGCTATTATTATTATGTATGAATCTTTGTATTTGCAGAGTATTTGTATGTTTTAAATTTTGTATACAATTCGATAATTTTTCATGTTGCATAGCCCAATAGGTGGTTGGGGATGTTACACATGTTAGGGGGACCAATCTCAATGTTGGGTTGAGAATTGGTCATAGGTGTTGGATTTGTATAATGAATGGAATCCAACTCATGGAGAATGTGAAGGGCATCCAAATACTATGGTATATGGGGACAATGATGAGAATACTGGTCATACGTATCGCACAAAGCACAAAGGTGATTGGTGTGCAAGGACTTAATATGCTTAGTCGAGGACTCGAGAAGAGAGAATTCCATAGTGGGTATGGAGGAATCAAGTTCTAAGTCTTTAGCATTTCGAATTTCATTAAGCTCGGGTAGCCTTAAACAATTGAAGGTAGTGTGGACAATAATATCACATATGGCACATGATGGTATGGGCCTAAATGCAGTCATCTAGGTGTCCATGGCTTGTTTATAAGAGTCGGTTCTCCCTTTGAATTAACTTTTCCCCCCTTGTCAACTCCTTTTCCTTTTGGCGTTGGTGGAGGTGTATCTTGCACAGGTCGAGATGGGGCCTGTGAAGGTTGAGGTGCAGGTTGTGCATGTGTTTAGGGAACACTAGTGTGCAAAGGTATAGGTTGCACAGAGGTCAAAGACAAATATGGTCTAGGCATAGAGCTCGAAAGAGAGGTGGGAGGTGGATCTAGATACCACACTGGAATCCCTAGGGCGAGGTTAGGCAAGGTGAGGGTAGCCATAACCAAGGTACTAACAATCCCAAGAGGTGGGAACAAAAAAGTCACTTTGATGAATGGATAGTGTGAATGTGATTATTGCATACCTATTGGAGGCATGGAGGATGCAGGTTTGGTGGGTCTAGTAGAGGGTTTCGAGTTTGATCCCATTAGTCCAAGGTCGGATGACACCATGCAAACATTAGATGAATTGGGTGTGGTAACTGTCGAAGGTGGTATGTAGTACGCACCTAACAAGCTAGAGTCCTTATGGAATCTAGGGCTAATGTCATCGACGATAGTAGTGGTTTGGTCCCCTCCTAAGGAATAAACCACATTGTCAGGATGAATTTGGGGCTAAGGGTCGTGATATGTCAATTGACCAATGGTGACGAGTTTCCCGTTATGGGGAAATCATCTTTCTAAAAACCAACGATGCCACAAACTTCATGGAATACATGAAGCTATGTCCTAACAAGAGGTTGTAATCCAAATGGGCATCTATGATCTCAACATCAACGTAAATTTATTTTCCCCCTAAAGGCCCTAGGGTTGGGAAGGTCAACCATCATATGCTTGGAGGGAGACCATATATGGGACAAGGGTGGGGGAACCTATCTGCCACCAGAACTAAACAAACACAATGCATGTAGATGTGCCTTTGTCAACAATACATCGATGGATGTTGTATTTGTTGATGGTCACAGGGATATGGAAGGAAACAAAAGAGGACAAGCAAAATAGTTCAACTTATTCACTATTGAAGGTGATCATGTGATCGTCCAAAGGATTAAATACTCCTAAGTCAACAAGCAAAGCCTTATTTTTGTAGCGAACGTCTGAAGGACCTTAAGGGTTGACTTAGCAGTGGGGGCTTGGGCCAAGTCATCGACAATGCTATAATGATGGGTTGTGTTCACATGACGGTTGACAACATTCTGTTGAAGTGGAATCTTTGGAACCTTCAGAGGGATGTCGGTGGATGGACAAGGAATCTATAAAGTCCCTAGGTAGATGAAGGTGGATCAGAGGGCATATTCGGTTGTGCCTCAGGGGGCATATCGTACTGGAAGGATTGAGTAGTTAGATTCATATGGACTAAATCCAATATAAGAATATGGTAAGTGCCACTACTAGATGGGAGAGGAACGAGGGTAGGGTGGGAACATAAGTGGACACCAACCCTTGGGTTGGGAAATGGTTATGCAACATAGCCGGTTAAGATGAGGATGGAGGGGAAGATTGGCAATTGGCTCGTTGAGCAGCCTTAGAGGATTCCCAAACTTGATGCATGACGAGGAGGAGANATATGCATAGAGTGGTACTTTTATTCTATTTAATAAATTACTTGATAGGTGGTGATGGAAATTTTTAAGTGTGGACAATTATGGAATTACTTGTGAGCTTTTGTAAGTATTACAATAGAATTTTATGGTGCATGACATACTAATAATTTGTTGGTTGAATGCAAGCTGGAAAAGATTGCAGGAAAAGTGGTCTCAACTATGATACTGCAGAAATCCATGATAAAAATTACTACCTGTTGTTGCAACAACCAAGAAAACTATGAGACAGAATTTTGTATCTTGGGAATAGTGGATTTCCTTTATGGAATAAATCTGAATTTCTACAATGAAGTTTTTATAATAATCTCTCATAATAATTGTATGTGGGTGATACAAGTGAGTTAATATTTATTATAGCTGACATGCCTAGAAAGAACAACTATTGTTGGAAACACTGGAGCCCTATAAATGTAGAACCTTGGTGGGGTTCTGGTAATGAGTTAGCACTATCCTTGTGTGTGAAAGTCTTGGCAAGATGGGTAGTTGAGGGTATGTGTAGCAGTGAAGGGATACCTAAGCCTAGAAGGGTAATTGGAACAAGGAAGATGCAACTCAAGGATGCTTATGGCATGGTAGTTGTCATAATGAGGGCGTGTCAAAAGGAACAATGAGATGAATTCTTTCATGAAGCAGCTCTATGGAATAGAGCAAATAAATTCCAATTGTGGTATGAATACATGAATTGGTGCTTGAAAGTAGAGCACCAAGTGATAACAAGCTTCATTAGCAAACGCATGGAGTTTTTTGAGGAATTTTGAATTGTACATGGTATATAATTCATTGAGGACAGTGCATAAATAAGGGGAAGGAGAATGGAATACCCCTAGGATGAACCCCAATTGTAAATGTAAATGCAAATATGCTTATAAGTTGGTGAATTGATGATACAGGGTCTTTGGTTTTATTCTGCGTGCATCGAGTCAGTGTGTGGGAATCTCATACCAAAAGAAGAGTATGCACATTCCAGATTTTTTAGCACACCGGATTGAGTGTGTGATCTTAAGGCCAGGGAGCCTTTGTATATATGTTGCATTCTATAGGCTGGTGAGTCAGGTTATAATAGGCTAGAATTCTTATATGATTATTAGGCCAGGGACCCTGGAATGCTAAAGGTCGTCATGCCTATATTGTAAATGTAAATCATACTCATATTATTAGTTAAGTATACCACTGCATGTAGACCGACCAAACAAAAGAGACGGGGGGGTAAACTCCACTAGAAAGGGGTAAGGGAGCTAAGAGTCTAGAAAAGGGGCTAAGATAAAGGGGGATTGAGCCTAATGGAATATTAAATTAATATTCCTAAAAAGTTATAGTATGGATATAAATTTATATATTATACCCTAAGTTTCTAAAGAGGGGACAAGAGAGTCCCTCGAGTGCCATGTGTCATAAAATTCACATGCATATATATATATATATATATATATATATATATATATATATATATTAAGGAGATTTAGTGTATTTCCCATCATTTCAGGATTATTCACTCATGTTTTTCTTCCATCCACTCATCCATGTTACCACCAGTACCTGTACATAGTTTGGATTGCAAGTTGAAGAGGCGAGTTGTCGAGCCTGTGGTTGAGGAAGCGTGTTTTCAGACCCGTAGGCATTTCTCTCCAGGTGAGAGAATTTGTATGTCGAAGAAGCGAGTTGTCAGGCCCGTGATTAGTTTTCTCTAGGCGAGAAACTACCTAGAATTGTTCCCTGGTGCACTGGCAATAGCTACCGGGCTCCAAGACTTCCTCTTTGACATGTTGTTGAAGCCCTGGAAGGGAAGTGAGGAAGTCGATGGACTGTTGAGCAGAGAAGGGGCACACTTCCTGGGATGGGACAGGGATGTGGGGAATGAGAGACTGTAGGCTAGTTGCAGTAGTTGGGCACATTGGACCGAGCAATTATGTTGCTTGTCGGACCTTAGACTAGCTTAGTATTCCCTTTTCCTTGGTAGAGTTTATCCCCAACTCGGGGGTGATCCACTACTGAGATTACGAGCAATGTGGTCTATGGTTGGGAGGAACATGGAAGGTCTACATGCAGTTGGTGATATTTTTATCAAAGATAAGTGTCAATTGTGTGTTAAATTATGTGTTGCATCATTATTTATGCATTTGTTTTCATGGGTTTTTCCTGTGTATGTTGCATGTGTATTGCTATTATTATTATGTATGAATCTTTGTATTTGCAGAGTATTTGTATGTTTTAAATTTTGTATACAATTCGATAATTTTTCATGTTGCATAGCCCAATAGGTGGTTGGGGATGTTACACATGTTAGGGGGACCAATCTCAATGTTGGGTTGAGAATTGGTCATAGGTGTTGGATTTGTATAATGAATGGAATCCAACTCATGGAGAATGTGAAGGGCATCCAAATACTATGGTATATGGGGACAATGATGAGAATACTGGTCATACGTATCGCACAAAGCACAAAGGTGATTGGTGTGCAAGGACTTAATATGCTTAGTCGAGGACTCGAGAAGAGAGAATTCCATAGTGGGTATGGAGGAATCAAGTTCTAAGTCTTTAGCATTTCGAATTTCATTAAGCTCGGGTAGCCTTAAACAATTGAAGGTAGTGTGGACAATAATATCACATATGGCACATGATGGTATGGGCCTAAATGCAGTCATCTAGGTGTCCATGGCTTGTTTATAAGAGTCGGTTCTCCCTTTGAATTAACTTTTCCCCCCTTGTCAACTCCTTTTCCTTTTGGCGTTGGTGGAGGTGTATCTTGCACAGGTCGAGATGGGGCCTGTGAAGGTTGAGGTGCAGGTTGTGCATGTGTTTAGGGAACACTAGTGTGCAAAGGTATAGGTTGCACAGAGGTCAAAGACAAATATGGTCTAGGCATAGAGCTCGAAAGAGAGGTGGGAGGTGGATCTAGATACCACACTGGAATCCCTAGGGCGAGGTTAGGCAAGGTGAGGGTAGCCATAACCAAGGTACTAACAATCCCAAGAGGTGGGAACAAAAAAGTCACTTTGATGAATGGATAGTGTGAATGTGATTATTGCATACCTATTGGAGGCATGGAGGATGCAGGTTTGGTGGGTCTAGTAGAGGGTTTCGAGTTTGATCCCATTAGTCCAAGGTCGGATGACACCATGCAAACATTAGATGAATTGGGTGTGGTAACTGTCGAAGGTGGTATGTAGTACGCACCTAACAAGCTAGAGTCCTTATGGAATCTAGGGCTAATGTCATCGACGATAGTAGTGGTTTGGTCCCCTCCTAAGGAATAAACCACATTGTCAGGATGAATTTGGGGCTAAGGGTCGTGATATGTCAATTGACCAATGGTGACGAGTTTCCCGTTATGGGGAAATCATCTTTCTAAAAACCAACGATGCCACAAACTTCATGGAATACATGAAGCTATGTCCTAACAAGAGGTTGTAATCCAAATGGGCATCTATGATCTCAACATCAACGTAAATTTATTTTCCCCCTAAAGGCCCTAGGGTTGGGAAGGTCAACCATCATATGCTTGGAGGGAGACCATATATGGGACAAGGGTGGGGGAACCTATCTGCCACCAGAACTAAACAAACACAATGCATGTAGATGTGCCTTTGTCAACAATACATCGATGGATGTTGTATTTGTTGATGGTCACAGGGATATGGAAGGAAACAAAAGAGGACAAGCAAAATAGTTCAACTTATTCACTATTGAAGGTGATCATGTGATCGTCCAAAGGATTAAATACTCCTAAGTCAACAAGCAAAGCCTTATTTTTGTAGCGAATGTCTGAAGGACCTTAAGGGTTGACTTAGCGGTGGGGGCTTGGGCCAAGTCATCGACAATGATATAATGATGGGTTGTGTTCACATGACGGTTGACAACATTATGTTGAAGTGGAATCTTTGGAACCTTCAGAGGGATTTCGGTGGATGGACAAGGAATCTATAAAGTCCCTAGGTAGATGAAGGTGGATCAGAGGGCATATTCGGTTGTGCCTCAGGGGGCATATCATACTGGAAGGATTGAGTAGTTAGATTCATATGGACTAAATCCAACATAAGAATATGGTAAGTGCCACTACTAGATGGGAGAGGAACGAGGGTAGGGTGGGAACATAAGTGGACACCAACCCTTGGGTTGGGAAATGGTTATGCAACATAGTCGGTTAAGATGAGGATGGAGGGGAAGATTGGCAATTGGCTCGTTGAGCAGCCTTAGAGGATTCCCAAACTTGATGCATGACGAGGAGGAGAGGAAACTCATGGTTTTAATGTTCATAGACAATGTAAC
>JZKD02S0053068.1:179291-201655 GCA_000966675.3 Picea glauca | reverse complement strand
TTCTTGGGCACTATGTTGGTTCCTTAGCTTTGGTTGGGGTCAAGTTGGTTGTCCTCAATGTTAGGGGTTGGGTTCTGGATTCCTTGGGCTCCCTAGTTTTGGTTACTTTGCCTCCCCTTCCACTTGTTGTTCCTCTCATTCTGGTTTGGAGGAAGGGGAACGTTCTATTGTGCATACACTTGTTCATGTGGAGGATGTCCAGGTGGAATAACATGGGTAGTGGGGACACCTACAAGTGGGGCCGATGTGGCTAGTGGTGGATCAAGACAAGGGTAAAATAAATATTAGTGGTATCCCCATAAGAGTCATTTCCACACGGGTGACCTCGACCATGGTGTTGAGGATGGACATCTGGTGCAAGGTAGGAGGTACTCATTCTCATCTGAGATGAGGCATGTGATTGGTCCTGGGGTGGGGTTAGGTATCCATAAGGACTGGGGGACCCACCATAAGGAGGGGCATATCCACTAGGTCTAGGTGGTGGTGGTGGTGGTGGTGGATATTCCATGGAGATAGAGCCAATGAGACCATCGATTACATGGGAGGTGCCTGGAGTAGTTGAGTTGCCTAATTGGGAATGAAGGGCATCAGGGAGGATGGTGTACAAATACCCAGACTGAGCATAGATCAAGTCATACTATTGGGCCATTTGGATGGCCTCTTCCTCATTCTGAGGCAATGTCATGGTGACATCCTTGGTGATAGTAGGAAGGAGGGACTTCAGAAAGAAATCCTTTAGGAAGATGTCAACAAGCTTGGATTTTCACAAGCCACATCATTTGCGCCACTCATGGATGTGGTCTGAAATGTGGGTAGCACTGGTTTGGCAACATGTGGTAAGGATCTCAATCTCTAGATTATGGAAAATAGGTAACTAGAAGAAGGTGAGAAACACATTCACAATGGACTTGAAAGATTGTTGAGAGTTCCCTGGTTGGTCAATGTACCACTTTGTAATGACACCCATCAAGGTTCTTTAGAAAAGGAAAAGTCTAACAAAGTCCTTCATGATGGAGTTCGAAGAACACCATAAGTGGACGGACATCACGTGCTTGGACATGTCTTCTCCTAACTTTCCCTCAAACTTGGGGATCTCATAGGGTAACTTGCTAGGCATAGAAGGCTAGTTGGGATCGTGATGAATGGGATCATTGATCAACTGGTTAAGGTCGAGAATACTCAATCCAGCCATAAAAAGAAAGGATCTTAGTGTAGTTTAGACCATGGGGAAACTAGGAGAAGATGGTCCAAGTGAAGGGGGTAAAAAGTGAGAACTAGATGCACTGATACCTCACAATGGGGACATGGGTTCAGACTTTGAGGAGCTAGAACTAGAGGAAGGGTCAAGATGGGGGACTCTACTTTTTCTAATGGAGACTATAGCATGCCTTAAAGGGAACTCAGGTCGAAGGCCTTTTAGCCTATGAGACTGTCTCTTTGGGGGAGAAATGGTGTTCAAAGGCGAGGTTCAAAGTGTTGTTGTGTTTTGGTGTTGTTATAATTTTGTTGATGTTTGGTTTGAATGTTGTGGTTAAATTGTTGATGTAAAAAGAAATGTTGAAAAATGAATGATTTAAAAGAAAGTGCATGAAATAACTTAATACTTAAAAAAGAAACCAATTCAAATGTACTAGGTGTAGACCTTTCTTTTTTAATGAAAAAAGAGGTGTTGCATGCAAGCAAAGAGATCTCAAACAAACAAACTTTCTTTCAATTGAGGTAGCTAGACTTGCAATGGTAAAGCCATATTGCCAAGGAAAAGAAGGGTCCTAAGAGATTTTCCTTTCATTGAGGGTTTTGGTATGCAAATGAAAAATTGTTTTATGGTTCTATAACAACAATGCAATAATATCCAACGATTATAACAAACAACAAAAACTAAGTGCAATGGAACAAAATCAAGATCCTACCTTGTATGCTTATTTTTTCCCTTTTTGAAATGCAATATAAATGAGATGCAAATGAAACCAAGAAACTAAGGGAGAGGATGTCAGTTGGGTGGTAAATCTACAACCTACTTGTAATAACGAATAGGGAGCCAAACCCACATGAAACCCCCTTGATAAAAAGAGATCAAACCCCCTAGGGATTTGTTCTTCAATTCCTAGGGTTTAGTGGGTTTTTAAACCACTCAATAAATTGACAAACTAAATGCAAATGCAAACCCTAAACAACATACACAACAAAAAAATACAACACATAAAGCAGGAGCAAATTCAAAAAATGACTAGTGCGGGAAATCCCTGGAAATATGTGTTGAACAGTGGTAGAAAAAGTTCAAAATCTTGCATTGACTAGTGGTGGAAATTTTCCCAAAAGATGCATTGACTAGTGGAAGAAAGCCACCCAAAACTTGTGTTGAGAAGTGGCAGAAAATTGCCCAGAATTTGCATTGAGAGGTGGCAGAAAGGAGGCCAATTTCTGCTTTGACCAATGGAAAAAAAGAGGCCAAAAAGCACGTTGGCCAACGCTAGAAAGAGGGGGAAAAGTGCATTGGGAAAAAAAATTCAAAGAAGAGTTGTGGCTTCGAAGAAAGGGTTTCCTAAATGGATTTTCAACACATGTAACCTATGAAAACGAACATAAAACTACAAGAAGGTGAAAACCCTTAAAAACTCAACAAAACCAATAAAAAATGGTAGTAAACTTTTTTTACCACTCACCCACAACCAACGATCATGAGTAAAACTCAAATCCCCAACAGAGTCACCATTTTGTTGGTGCAAATCTGCAACAAGGGTGAGAAGATCTGCAAACTTTGTGGTTGTTTCAAAGCTACAGACAAAGGTGGGTGAGAACACAAGAAACCCTAGTTCTTTTTGTTGAATTTTTACTTATACATCTAGCAATTATAGTTCTTCTTTCATTATTACAATCATTTAGCACATTAGTTGTGTAAATAAGATCACTGAAAGAGAGGCAATCACAAAAACAATAAAGACACACAATTTAACCTAGGAAACCCTTATGGGGAAGAAAACCCAACAAAACTTCCTCAATATAGATAGATCAAAGACTGAACAAAATATCCTCCTCTACTCCTTCACTAGGAAGAGTAGCACACCACTTGACCAAGAAATACCAAGAGATAGACCAAAAACCCTCCTTGACGTCACCCCCAGTTGCAACAACTTCTCCTCCAAGACTTGCGATCTATAGAGCTAGGTTGGTGAGTGTCCAAATGAGGCTCTGGCCTCTCTTATAAATAGTAGTCTAGCCAGCCTATAATTAGGTCTGGGACGACCTATCACTTTACCCTCTTAATTTACATTTAATTGGCAAGGCACAAATGGACCGAATTTTACTAAGGAACAATAGGGCCTAATTAAATATAATATAATAATATTATTCAACTCTCTCTCAGGTAGAATATTCTTCGAAGTTACAATATTTCAACACTCCCCCTTAACAAGAAGGGTATTCTACTGATAACATTAATAACAATTGACTGAACACAAGAAACCCTAGTTCTTTTTGTTGAAGTTTTACTTATACATCTAACAATTAAGGTTCTTCTTTCATTATTGCAATCATTTAGCACAATAGTTGTATAAATAAGATCATGGAAAGAGAGGCAATCACAAAAACAATAGAGACACACAGATTATCCTAGGAAACCCTCGTGGGGAAGAAAACCTAGCAATTTTTTTTCAATATAGATAGACCAAATACCGAACAAAAGATCCTCCTCTACTCCTTCACTAGGAAGAGTAGCACACCACTTAACCAAAAAACACCAAGAGATAGACCAGAAACCCTCCTTGACGTCACCCCCAGTTGCAGCAGCTTCTCCAAGACTTGTGCACTATAGAGCTAGGTTGGTGAGTGTCCAAATGAGGCTCTAGCCTCTCTTATAAATAGTAGTCTGGCCTGCCTATAATTAGGTTTGGGACAACCTATCACTTTACCCTCTTAATTTACATTTAATTGTCAAGGCACAAATGGACCGAATTTTACTAAGGCACAATAGGGCCTAAATAAATATAATATAATAATATTATTCAACTCTCTCTCAGGTAGAATATTCTTCAAAGTAACAATATTTCAACACTACCCCTTAACAAGAAGTGTATTCTACCGATAACATTAATAACAACTGACTGGACTCAATACATCATCAAGAGGAGGGGACATCATCATCAACATCGAGAACATTGTCAGTCATATATATAGGTCATCAGAAGTTTTTTCTCATCATCAACATTGAGAACATTGTCAGTCATATCTATAGGTCATCAGAAGTTTTTACTCATCATCAACATCGATAGAAACTAAACATCATCATCATCATCTATAGCGCAGAGCTGGAGTAACATCATCATCATCAACAACAACATGCAGCTAGAATGCCAACATCATCAACAACGTGAAGTTGGAATAACATCATCATCATCAACATCATGAAGCTGGAACATCAACATCTATATGTGGAAACAGAATGAGGCAGGTGCATCAACAACAACATATGTGATACTCTGACAGACCATCTTTATTGGACCTTTGGTATTTTCCCAGGAATCATAAGATTCCCTAGGATATAAAGTCTTAACAAGCTACCACATGGTACTCTGACAGACCGTCCTTACCAGACCTTCGGGATCTACCCAGGAATCATAAGATTCCATAGGATAGAAAATTCTAACTAAGTTACCACTACTGACCAAAGCTGGCATATACATGCACAGGTACTTTGATAGACTGTCCTTACCGGACCTTCGGGATCTGCCCAAAGATGATCAGTCCGCTAGGATATAAAATCCTAATTGAGCTACCCGTTGTTGGTCAGGATACCATAGTATCATTAACATAACTCCCCCTTTTGAGGGAGGTCCTTTCGGACTACACCAAGCTTGTCTCGAAAGTACTCAAACTTCGCATGAGACAGAGGCCTAGTCAACACATCTGCAACCTTCTCATCTATTTTAACATATTGGAACTTTACAACTCCCTTCTGCACCAAGTCACGAATGTAGTGATACTGGATCTCTATGTGCTTCGTCTTATCATGGAACACTGGGTTCTCGGTCATCTTTATGCAACTTTGGTGATCACGTAGAATCATGGTAGCTTCCATCTCTAGATCAAACAAACTTGTCAACAAATGTCAAAGCCATATGGCTTCACAACTGATGAAACATGTTGCAATGTACTCCGCTTTTGTCATGTTGAGAGAAATATTGGACTGCTTCCTACTTTTCCATGAAGTCATGGCTGACCCCAAACTGAAACAATATCTTCAAGTGATTTTTTTTGTCTGAAGCACTTCCAACCCAATATCAATCGGTATAGCCATACAATCTAAGGTCACAATCTCCAATGTAACAAAGACCATAATCCAGTGTACCCTTACGGTATCTCATCACATGCTTTGTAGCTACAAGGTGAACAGGTCTGAGCTTCACCAGATACTAACTCAAGGTGTTCACAACAAAGCATATATCTGGCCTAGTATTCATCAGATACATCAATGAACCAATAATTTGTCTGTATAAAGTAGCATCAACTAACCCTGACGAAGTATCGACCAGGAGCTTCAAATTCGTTTCCATGGGTGTGGACATGTCTCTACAGTCCATCATATCGAATCTCTTCAGAATTCTCACAACATACTTCCATTGATTAAGGAAAATCTCTTATGGGCACTGTCATACTTCAAGGCCTAAGAAATAGTGCATCGGGCCTAGATCCTTCATTTCAAATTCAGCAACAAACTTCTTCTTACAATCTGTGATGAGCTTTTCTTCACCTGTCAAGAATAAGTCATCCACATATAGAAACAATATAACCGGTCCATCATCCACAATCTTGAAGTAAAGATTGGGATCATCTTTAATCTTGGTAAATCCCGAGATCATCAAAAAATTATCAATCATGCCATACCAAGCTCTTGGAGCTTGCTTCAGACCATATAGAGCCTTCTTCAACTTGCAGACATGAGTCTTAACATCATGTACTTCAAAACCAAATTTTCACATCACATTGTACCAACCTGGTACACTTGCTCAACTGCAATTCAATTTGCATAATCGTTTGTTGGTTCTATGTGCTTTCTGCAAAGCACTATCTCTCTCATTACCTAAGAGTGTATCCTTTATTCTCTCTGCAACTTGTTCCTTCTAGAACTGGGACTCTGCACCTGCAACTTCTTTTTTTGAAACTGAGAATGACTGCTCCATTCTCATTGTAGTTGTTGAACTATGAGAGTAGCTCCTCTACTCCATCACGATGATAGATTCATTTTCTCGCTCTGAATCTCATACTGCATCAACTTCTTTTAATGGATCATGGTTGTTCTATATATACTTTTTCTAATTATTGGAGCAAGTGTCTCGTCATAGTCTTCTCCCCCTTGCTAGGAGAATCCTATAGACACAAATTAGAATTTGTACATCTTTATATTGTTGTTTGCAACATTCTTGATATGTTAGATCAATCTTGGAAGTCACCACTGACTTCCCTTATAGTCTCAAGGAAAAATCGATATCCTAGTCCTTTTGACTGGCTTCCTCCTCTGTCACTGAAATAAGGGAATGTTCTCCGGAGATTTCATGTCTCCTAGAGGTCTCTAAAGCTGTGATCTATTCTTATCAAATATGTCTGTCAGCCTTGGAAGATGTCTCTTTTTCCCATATGATCCTTTCTGAAATTAGGCTTACTCTGAGTCTCAATTTCTTCCGAGTCTACAAAAAACTTCTTAGTCTCTACGGGATATACTTGGTGTTGAATACCAAGTCTTAATATGAAAAGCTGAGTTGGACTTAAAATAAATTTTTCTTCCTATCAAGGTGGCTTCATTATCCATTAACCAAGTCTACTATGAGTTCTATTCTAATGTTCGGTCATCTTTGGAGCCTTCTGCTCCTTACAATCAATCTCCATATGAGATACTATATATCTTAAAAGTAGTTTCTTCTTCATCTTCTTTGGTACATGGATGTATATGATCATGTATACATCTTGGATAGTCTGCTCCATGTCTCAACTAATGTTGTCTCCTGCAACTGTCACTATAGCTTCCTCAGAGTTATCATCTATGACCTGTCCGGAACAAGAACAACAAGGGAGGAACACCAGACAAGAATAATACTCTTTATAATGATAATAAAACAATAGTGAGAACAATTGTCACAGTAGCCCCTATAGAGTTGTCACTTGTGACCTGCCTGAAACAAGGGTAAAAAGTAAGAAATATAATAATAAGGAATGAGAGAAACACTCTTCTACTGTTGTGATCAATCATTCCTCCATGGTAACCTGGAAACAAAACAAGAAATTTCCCCTAGAGGAGATGTTAGTTATATCTAGTAAATGATTACAGTAAGCATTTATCTTAATAGAGCTCACATGCTACTAGGTATTCAATAATATACCTTTTCAAAGATGGTTATCACAACTATAATGTTTAGCATCTATCAAACTTGATATGTGTAAAATTGAATTTTATCAATTTAATCAATCAAACTTGGAACCTGGAGTCTTGTCCTCAATAATGAGTGTGTTGCTTTTCGTCCAAGTATCCTTCACTCAAGATGATAAGAATTTTCTTCAACCTGTCCTCTGTACTGAGACAATATGTTATCTTGATAGAAATTTGAGTTAGGGAATAAACTCTATAATCTCAACTTTAATCAATCTAATACTTTGACTTTAATTTTGACCAATGGTTAGTATGATAACTTCAACAGATCAAAATGCAACCTGGATATTCATAAGATTACAATAATACCATAACAAGTAGAAGCATATCAAAGTAATCAAACCTGGGGTGCATAGTTCCTCTGAATGTGTTGGATCTGAGATCCCTCTAGATCTACGATTGTTGTTTAGACAACATATCATTTCTCCTGCAAATACCCTTTAAAATAATGATACAATTTAAACATATGTAAGTACATACCTCTGATAGTATCGGCAGGTAGTGGCAACATCTGACAACAGTGACAATAAATAACAAACCTTTAAAACTGCAAAGGTGTTGCAACTTGTAATTTAAAGGTAGTTGGAGATTTTTTATGGTAAGGCGCACTAGAAAAATATGAATCAGTCCCAACACTTCACAAAAACTTTCACTGCAACGGGTCTTGATACTCCAACTGCAACTGCAAATGCAACTTAGGGTTTTATGAGGAAACCTTAATTTTTCAAACTTCAAATTTCAGAATTCCAATCCAGGGACTAGATGCACCCTCCTAGGGCGAGTTCCTAGGTGTGGTTACTTTCTCTAACATCCTCCTCAAACAAGGAAAACGTCACTCTTAGGGTTTATGCAGAAACCCTAATTTTGCAATAGCTGCAATACTGAAACTGAACCTTGCAGAGAGTGCACTGAAGCTAGCCACTTCTTATAAATTGTGAGTTGGTCTCTTTCAGGCCTACTCTAATACCATGTTGAAGTTTTACTTATACAACTAGCAATTATGGTTCTTCTTTCATTATTACACTCATTTAACACATTAGTTGTATAAATAATATCAATGAAAGAGAGGCAATCACAAAAACAATTGAGACACAGATTATCCTGGAAAACCCTCATGGGGAAGAAAACCCAGCAAAACTTCCTCAGTATAGATAGAGCAAAGACCGAACAGAAGATCCTCCTCTACTCCTTCACTAGGAAGAGTAGTGCACCACTTGACGAGGAACTACCAAGAGATAGACCATAAACCCTCCTTGATGTCACCCCCAGTTGCAACAGCTTCTCCTCCAAGACTTGTGCACTTTAGAACTAGGTTGGTGATTGTCCAACTGAGGCACTAACCTCTCTTATAAATAGTAGTCTGGCGAGCCTATAATTAGGTCTGGGACGACCAGTCACTTTACCCTCTTAATTTACATTTAACTGTCAAGGCACAAAAGGGTAGACTTTTACTAAGTCATATTGGGGCCAAATTAAATATAATATAATAATATTATCCAAATCTCTCTCGGGTAGAATATTCTTCGAAATTACAGTATTTCAACATTTTTATTAAGCAAATGTCTCTAGATCTATGCTATTCAGAAATAAAAAGGTATGAAATAGAAAAATACATGAATAACAAGATATTGAAATAATCAATATGATACATATAATGCCCAATAACCAAACTACCTAACAATACACCTATGAAGAGATCAATAAAGACAAGGATCTCCTGGTGGCCCCTCTGTGGGAGGGTTCTTCTTCTTTCCCGAATGTGTGGCAAAATAGCTAGGCTTCTCCTCTTGGCTGAAAGTAACAATGGGAAATGGAGCTAAAAAGTCTGTGGAAATTTTGGCAGCATTTCGGTACTCTCAAGGGAAAAACTCTATGGAAATGGAATTGATCTCTTATTTTATAAGCAAAATAATGGTTATCCTTGATATGGTCAAAATGATAAAATATATTATTTGACCAAATCAATTCTTATCCACTAATTGATAATTACCTTTTATTTAAATAGAATAAAGGGGGAATAAGTCATAAAGGGGGCTGTGACTTTAATTAAGTGAAAATAACTTTAGGAAAAGTGTTTTCGCAAGTTATGTAAATAAAAACGGTGTGAAAGTGTGTATGATCAAGGGATACATGGACAATGATGATGCATATTGATAAGGCTTAGCCTTTTAGGCTGTGTGTAAATAAATGGTGATAATAATACATTTTAAGCAGAAAACCAGCGATTAAAGAATACAGGATCTAAAGGAAATTAACCTGCACAGTAAAGATTTATGTATTTTATTAGATATGTTGTGACTAATTGTTTTGATCCAGTCAACGACTATTTCCATCATAGGCATCTCTAGGTACTGCTCTTGGGTTTACCCCTAAACCTTTGGAATGTGAAGGCATTGTCAGCTATTGGAAATGCAGTTGGGCATTTAATAAAAGTGGATGAACATGCACTAAACGCTCCTGAAAGAAGGATGGGAAAGATCCTGGTTGTGGTGGATATACACTTGGGTCTCTTGGAATCCTTAGACATTTAGTAGCATGCTCAAACTATATGCCAAAATCTAGATTACTTGGGATTACCATTTAGATGTACTTTGTGTCATAAAACTGGCCACCTGCGAAACGACTGTCTGGGATTCTCGGAGGAGGAGGAATCCAAAAATTCACATCTCAGAAAGGATTGTTGTTGTGATTCGTTGAGTGTTGACTCCTTTTCTCATGCAGTTGAAAACAATGATGGTGTGGATCCTTCTAGCCCGACGACACATGACTTGGTAATGGGTAAGTTAAAAGGTATCTATCATTCTTTTTATTTCACGCTTACTACTTGGGAAAGGGATTCCCTAGACTCCCACTATCCCTTGTCAGCTAGTTTAGACCCTCCTCAGCCCCCCCCGAAGCTTAGAGAAGTTACCTATAAGACTTTTTCATTACATGTGGTGAAAACAAGGGCCATTACTATTCATTACATGTGGTGAAAACAAGGGCCATTACTAGTCCTAGATTGGTGAATTCTTCACTTATAGTGACCAAACATCTTACTGACGCGCCTTTGGTTTCCCTGCCCCTCTCTGAGGGCTTCTAGCCCAAGACAGCTTCAAAATTTCTGGGGACCAAGGATGGGTCTAGTGAGGAGGAATGATATTGCTCCATCCTTCTGGGGTATAGAGAATCTGAGCCTAGTGAGTGCTCCTTGGGGGAGACTCTGGAGTCTTTATTATCATCACAACGCATGATTAATATCCCACGTTTAATTCCTGTCTACCAAGGGCATAATGTTTATAACATTGGAGATCAGGGTCACTTGGGGCAGTTACACAAACATGGGGGGAATCGGGGCTCAGACTTCACCTGGTCAAAAGGACTGGGTTATGAGATTTCACCCATCAAAATCGGAGTGCACATAAGAAAGCAGTGGTTTTGCTTCATGTTTCTGACTCACATCCTACTTCTGTGACTGACTTTGGGGAGCTTAGAGGCATAAAAGCCCTTGCTTGGGAAAAATTATGATCCTCCTTTCCTTAAATCTCAGAGGGGTGGGGG
This sequence comes from Picea glauca, assembly GCA_000966675.3. Classification (NCBI taxonomy): domain Eukaryota; kingdom Viridiplantae; phylum Streptophyta; class Pinopsida; order Pinales; family Pinaceae; genus Picea; species Picea glauca. The sequence continues at coordinate 190,698 of JZKD02S0053068.1, read as the reverse complement.
GCACCCTAAAATCTGCCTCCATGCATAGATTGTTGCGTAAGACGCACCCAGATATTATATTTTTACAGGAAACACTTGTTGATGAACAAAAAGCTCGATGTTTTATGTTAACCTTTTGTTTTGGTTGGCTTTCATGTGCGGCTAGTTCCGTGGGAGCTTTCAGGGGCTTGTTGGTTATGTGGAATCCAAATAAGTTAGACTTGAATCCTTTTATCTGTTGTGGTGGTATTTTGTTGTCAGGTTTCTTATTGGAAAACAACAGTCGGATTCACTTACTCAATGTTTACGAGCCCTATAGTGATAGAAAAGTTTTTTGGGCACAAGTGGCAACCTGTGGGTTGTTAGACTCTAATAATATCATTGTTGCAGGTGATTTAAATCTTTCCACTAGAACAGATGAGGTTTGGGTAGCCTCGACACATTTTGACAACTTGGTCGGTTACTTTAAAGACTTGTTTCAATCTCATCATTTAGTGGACATGCTTCCAGATGTCTTGGTTCCGACTTGGCAAAATGGCAGAGTAGGGAGTGATTATATTGCCAAAAGATTGGATCTCATTTTAGCAGCAGAGTCTTTATCATGTTAAGCGGGACACTTCAGATCCTAGGTGGAGTACCCTTTCTTCTCAGATCATGCCCCTATGGTTGCTCAATTTGAATTTCAACATTTACCTACGGCTTACCCTTTTAAATTCAATTATTCCTGGTTGCGGGAGACATAATTTATGAATCTGGTCAAAGAGGTATGGTTGGACTAAGGTTTTTTATTGGAACCAGATATCCAACTCAAGTTTGTGTGGAATTTAAAAGAGCTAAAGATAGGACAAAATCATGGGCATGTCAACTGAGAATTGATAGTCTTCGTAGATTAGAGAAGCTAGAGGAGGAGTTGCACTCAGTCTACCTTTATTTCTCGTGGGATGGGAGGGATCAAAATTCTAACAGCCTTATCAAAAGTTTGGAAGTGGAACAAAATTATTTACTCCTCCTCGAGGAAGAACTCTGGAGACAAAGGAGTGGAGCAACTTGGCTAAACAGTGGTGACCAGAACACTAGATTTTTTCATAATTTTGCAATGGCACGCAGAAACAAGAAACATATTTGGGAAATCTTGGATGAAGAAGGAAATCATCAAAGGGGTCAAGTAGACTTAAAAAGTGAAGCTATCAAACACTTTAAAAGCTTTTTTTTAATTGGTATCCTGCCTTCCCCTTTGGATCAAGCTTACATAGCTAGTCTCTTTCCTCGCTTTGTTGATGAGGAGGATATCAATCTTCTAGATGGGCCTTACTCAAAGTCAGAGATTTGGGAGGTACTAAAACATTTTTCCAAAGACAAGAGTCTAGGCCCTCATGGCTGGACGGTGGAATTCTTTACACAGTTCTTTGAGTTACTTGGTGATGATCTGCTTGAACTTGTGGATGATTCCAGGAACAAAGGAAAGGTTCATATCTCTTTAAACTCTACTTTTCTAGCGTTGATCCCAAAGGAAAACAAGCCTATGACCTTTGGTGACTATAGACCTATAGCTTTATGCAATTTATGTTATAAGTTGATTGTGAAGGTGATTGCAAATAGATTGAAGCCTATTCTCTTGAGGTCATTGTCAAGTGAGAAACTCGGCTTCTCAAAAGGTAGGAAGATACTGGATGTTATTGGGACTGCATAAGAATGTGTTCACAGTATAAAACAAAAAAATCTTTAGGCACTCATTTTAAAGCTGTATTTAAAAAAATCTTATGATTGTGTTAGTTGGGACTTTCTTAGGTTGATTTTGATTCAAACGGGTTTCTGTTTGCTTTCTATAAATTGGATCATGAGTTGGGTTGTCAACTCTTCCTTTATTGTTCGAATAAACGGGGAGGCCTCTTCCTTCTTTCGGAGTGATCATGGTCTTAGACATGGAAAGTTTTAGTTTGTTGCTGAAAAAAGCCCAGGGTGAGGGTAGCTTGTCGGGGGTGAAGGTTTCCCATATAGTTAAAATTCTCCATTTGTTTTTCATGGATGACATTTTAATTATGACAAAGGTCACCTTGGAGAAGTGGATGAAAATAAACTCACTTCTGAAGCTATTCTGTGGTGCATCGGGCCTTAAAGTTAATTTGAGTAAATCGACCTTTCATCACTTAGGTATTCAAGGAAAATTACTAGGAAGGTTTAGAGAATTTTTCTCCTTTAAATTCGTTGATCTGGCGAAGGGCTTTAGATACTTGGGATATTTTTTAAAAGCAGAAAAATTAAAAATTGTAGACTAGAGATGGCTTATATCAAAGTCTATTGGCACAACAGGGCCGACCTCTCTAAGTCACATTATTATTATTATTATTATTAATTCTCTTTTACATTTATTATTAATCACATTAAGGTGGGGTCGAACTGTACCCTTTACATAATAATTAGGGTTACAGACAGATCTGACTCTTGAACAATATATATATAGAAAAGGATCCGATACACCCACTAATGCTCATCCACTAGGGGCACATCCATAGGGATGCCATATCTCTGGTTCACTACATTACAGAGAAGAACCAGATCTTCACACGTTCACTTGTTCTCATCCACATGCACGTCCACTCTACAGATCTTCTTTCCCACTGCCTCACACGGCAGAATCATCTGGAGTATTCTCGTCAACTCTGTTGCTCATACGAGGCTAATACATCATCTTCATTTCTGTTCACATGACGATGCACCCAACACTTTGGGATTTCACACGTTCACCTTGTGCTCAGCCACAGGCACATCTAACTCAACAGATTGCCTTTCCCACTAGATAATCATCTGGAGTTCTTCACAACTCTCTAAATGGAGGAGGTTATCTCTACATTCCTAGCTCTGTCTCAGGCAGACACCACCTACCCTTCTTAGGGGCTTTATCTCAAGTTTGTAAGCTAAGAGAAAGACTCACAAAGTTGCAATGATCCACATCTCACAGGTTTGTAAGCTGGAGAATGTCTCACATAGTTGCATTCATCAAAACTCTCTCTTAGCTAGGGAGGCATTCTTCATCATGCCAAGTCTCACACAGATGTTCTTTTATTTATTTTTTTGGTTGGAGACATCAATACTCCCTCTCAATTAGGAAAGCATTTTTCACCAAGTTAGTCTGGTGCAGATGTCTGTAATATGCTCATGTGTAGGAAGGTATTGCATGTGTACGATTTTCCTCTGCATCATATCTTTGATATAAGGATATTTCATCTCATCGTGTTTCGATCCATTATGAAACATTGGGTTCTCAAGGAGTATTACACGCGGCTCTTGGTTATCATCATAGGATCCATCTCATGGTCAAGTGAATCTGTCAGAAGCTTGTGAAGCCACATTACTTCGCACACTCACTGTTATATACTCTGCCTCTGTGGTACTCAAGGCAACAGAGTTTTGTTTCCTATTGCATTAGGAAACCATGGCAAACTTCACGGTAAGACAACAACCTGATGTGCTCTTTCGGTCCACTATACTCTCTGCTAAATCTATATCGACATATCCTACAAACTCAAGTTCACACTAGAGGCATATCTCAGGCCATATCCAATTGTGCCTTGTATATATCTCAATACATGCTTTACTACTATCCAATGAATTTGTCTCGGTTGACTCATGGATTGACTAAGCACATTCACTGCATAGCATGAATTAGACCCGTTGTTAACCAGATACATCAATGATCCAATTAGTTGTGGATCAATCTTGTCTTAATCATCATCATTCATTTTCTTCAAATCCATCATGGTGGTTTTGCGTTCTGTCATATTGAACTTCTTTAATATTCCCACTGTATGTTTTCCTTGACTTAGGAAAATCTCATCGGCCCTCTGTCATACTTCTTGTCCCAAGAAGTGGTGCATGATACCCATATCCTTCATCTCAAAATCGAAAGTCAAAGCTTACTTATATCCAACAACAAGGCTTTCTAAATAAGTCATCAAAATTGGGCTCTCATCACCAACACTGTAATAATATAGGTTTGGATCAACAATACTCTTGCTAAAACCCAAACTCATCAAGAATCCATCCATCTGATATAGTTTCCAACTCATGGATGGTAGTACGAATGGAAGTGTATCGGGCTTACTGGATCAAGTCTATCATCATAGACAACTCCCTTTGTTTGTGAGAAACCTCTGGCTATAGATCTTTCTTTGTATTTCTCGACACTTCTATCAGCTGGATGCTTGATCTTACAGATCCACTTGGAAGTCATTACAGACTTCCCTTCTGGTCTTTGAACAATATCTTATACATCATTCTTTTAAGTCATACTCATATTATTTTGTCATGGCATCTTGCCATACCTGTTCTCCTGTTGCTTTTCTAACACACAGAGGCTCAACATCAATGAAATGGCTCATGACTGAAGGATAGCTCGAAAATCTCTTTTGCTTTCTCGGGATGTTTCTTGAGAGGATTGTATGTTTCTCTACCTCTTTGCAGAATGAGTCTAGGTAGGAATTTTATGCCCTACTACAATATCTCTGAATATATCAATTGGAACTACTGGATCAATTGGAATAAGGTATGTCTCCCACTGAACTATTGAAGGGGGAGAAGGTATTTGTCTTACTATCAATCTTCATTTGAGATTCTTTGGATCTTTGAAAGTTTATCTCTTCTTCAAGGACAACGTTTCTGCTTGTTCTTGTATAATGAACAAATTAAATATGGTTTGGACTCCCGTACCAAGGATAATGGTCCAAGTCTTTGAGAGCTCATGTACTAGGAATAATATCCTTCATTTATTTGAAAAAGCAATCAACTATAAAATTAGGGATCAATTGATTTACCTAGTTTGTAGTCATGTCTTTTTAGAGGAAGTATTTCTCCTCTCTCTTCTCTTCACTTTATTGAGGTGGATCTAGATCAATGTCAACGGTGGAAGCATATTGTCTTCCCTTCTTCCTGGTTGGACAGTTTCTTGCAATGTGTCCATACTTGTCACATATGAAGCATTGAATTTCTGAAACATCTCTTCTTTGATAACCTAGATTGGATGAAGACTTTTCACCTTTAAATGTTTTCCTGAATTTTCTTTTGAATTTTCTTCCCTTATCTGTATGAAGTGCAAGAGCATGATTTTCTTCTGAAGAATCTTTCACTCCTCTATTTCTAAGTCTAAGTTCTTCTTGAGTGCAATATGTCCATAGTCGATCAAAGGTTGGTAGAGATTCTCTTCCACTGATACTCTGAATGAAAGGCTCTCATGATTTTGGAAGATTCTGGAGAGTGGTTAAGACAAGTTCTCTATCAGACACGATTTCCCCAATGGTCTCTAATTGTTCTTTAATCGTTGATAACTTCATAAAGAAGAGAGCAACTATGTCACCCTTCGTCATATTGGTACTTTGAAGTTGGCTCTTTAAGGTAAGAGCCCTGAGAGTATTGTCACTTTTAAACATTCCTTTTAAATCTTCATACATATCATGTGTTTTCTTTAGATTGGAAATACGAGGCAAGAGGTGATCTCTTACTGAGTAGATGATTATTTTTGTTGCTTTGACATATTCTTCCTTTCTTATCTTCTTCTCTATATCTGTAGTTGTGGTTGGTAGAGTTCTAGTTGTCACATCCAAGAGATCATATTCTTCAAGAATGACTAGAAGCTTTGATTTTCGAGGGTTGAAGTTGCTTGCTCCATCAAACCTATCTTCTACTAATGTTATGTTCTTCATTTGATTGGTTTCTTCAAATACTTGTTGACTGGATTTTGAAAACCTAATGATTAGGTTGATTTAGAAACCTTGGATTATATTGGACTTATGACTGCCAACAATCAATTTGATAGTATCACAGAGATGCTTGCTGATTCAGGAAAACATTTCTTTAAAAACCTAGAATTAATATTCTGCAGGAAATTTCGGCACCCTAGAAACCCTAAGGCCAAAAATCAAAATTTCTCGGAATTTTGTTTTGAGAGCTTCTGGATATGCACTGGAAGAGGCCATACTCTTCTATGCAAAAAGTAGCCCTAGCATCCAAGTATTAATGGTTGAATCACCACTGAAAAGGAGGTCCTACAAAATTTTATGGAAACCCTAGAAGTGTCGTACGGTTTTGCAAAAGGTGGACTGAGACTTGGTGAATGCTTGTGCAATGGATTCTTTCAAGACCTATGCTTTGATACCATGTTGTTTTTTCAATAAACTAGGTTAAGCAAGAAGTTCATTCCATTTTAGCATTTAACCACAACCATAAATGTTGCAACCACCAAGATCACAAGAAGAAGCACCATGCACAAGAACACACACAAGAAGTACCCTGGGAAACCCTTCTCAACAAGGGAAGAAAACCCAACCAAATCCTTTGCTATATTCTTCAAGAGAAAGACCTTCACCACCAAGATAAACCCTAGCACACAAGAGGGTGCTCAAACTCTAGTAATCTAGTGCCCAAGAGAGGTGCACACTTTTCCCAGAGAAGTGTACTTGCTGAAATTTCCAAAAACACAAGAAAGATATGATGCCACAATGGGGAATCATCCTTTACTTATATTAGACTTGTCCTATCAACAAAAGTGTCTATTGGCACAACAGGGTCGACCTCTCTAAGTCACATTATTATTATTATTATTATTATTAACCAGATTAATTCTCTTTTACATTTATTATTAATCACATTAAGACGGGGCCAACCTGTACCCTTTACATAACAATTAGGGTTACAGGCAGGTCTGACTCTTGAACAATATATATAGCAAATGATCTGATACACCCACTAGTGCTCATCCACTAGGGGCATATCCATAGGGATGTCATATCTCTGGTTCACTGCATTACACAAAAGAACCAGATCGTCACACGTTCATCTGTGCTCATCCACAGGCATGTCCACTCTACAGATATTCTTTTCGATTGCCTCACACAAGAGAATCATCTGGAGTCTTCTCATCAACTCTGCTACTCAGAGGAGGCTAATACATCATCTTCATTTTTGTTCACACGATGATGCACCCAACACTTTGGGATTTCACACGTTCACTTTGTGCTCAACCACAAGCACGTCTAACTCAACAGATCGCCTTTCCCACTGGATAATCATTTGGAGTTCTTCTCAACTCTCTTAATGGAGGAGGTTATCTCTACGTTCCTAGCTATGTCTTAGGTAGGAACCACATACCCTTTTTAGGGGTTTTATCTCAGGTTTTTAAGCTGAGAGAAAGACTCACATAGTTGCAATGATCCATATCTCACAAGTTTGTAAAATGGAGAATGTCTCATATAGCTGCATTCCTCAACAATTAGAAACTTATTTCACTTTAACCGTGTGTTGGCTACCAACTCATTGTGGAGAGTGTTAACAAAACAAGGGATCTGACATAAGGTAATTAAGGATAAGTATATGCCCTACACTTCTATCACCACCTGACTCAGATCGACTTTGACAGCTCAACCATCGGCCTCGCAGACCTAGAAAAACTTAACAAAGTCCCTTCCACTCATCACTCATTGGCTAAGTTGGTTTCCTGATAATGGTCAATCAATTCCATTAGGCCAAGATAACATTTTGGGTAGTGGTACCTTATCTTTCCTCTCTTCAAATCTCTTAGTAGTGTTGAAAGATATAAATATCAGATACCTTTATCAAGCCCGAGCACAGAATTCTGAGGGTTTATATATTGCTCAGTGGAAAAGTAACATGGATATGGGCCTGTCGAGAGATCTAGCATCTGCATGGAGCTCCTTCTATAAATTTCTTATGTGTTCGGATATTCACCTTCAACATAAAGACGATCTCCTTATCTGGACGGGTGGCGATAACTCAGGCTGCCTCTCTGTTAAAAATGTTTATTTAGCATTACAACAAAAGCTTTGGCAGCACCAGGTATTCGGTTGGAGGAGGCAGTTTTGGTCATGGGACATTGCATTAAAGATCAAACTATTCACATGGCTTATAGTGGAGGACAAAATTCTCACTTGGGAGAATCTCCTTAACAAGGGTTGGGAAGGACCAAGTATTTGTCCTCTGTGCTCGTGTGGTTTGGATTTGGTTATGCATCTTTTTGTAAACTATTCATTCATTCTTCATGTGTGGCAGAATTTTTACTATACACTCCAGATCAACTCAATTTGGGAAGGCGACTCTCTATCATCCTCCTATGCCAGTTTGATTGAAAAAGAATGGAACTTTAGAACTCTGCCTTCCTTAGCATGTAGGTGCATTTGGTTGGAAAGAAACAAAAAAAAATGAGAACCGTAATCCATCTATTCAGCAGGTGATTCAAAGAACCTTTGGTTTTCAAAAAATCGCAGAAGATAAGGGGCCTAGAAGGGGTAAGGGTCCTCGGATACAAAAGACTCTAGTTTTTACTTTGAAAATTATAAGGTGGTTCGATTGTGAAGCTCAAGAAAGTGGAAATCTGAGCGGAGCAAGGGGAGTCATCAAAATCAATGAGGATACTAGCTACAAGTGGACATTTAATTGTGGTCCTGGGACCAATACAAGGGCATAACTTTTCGAGGCATGGGTGACCTTGACATTGATAGTCCGACTGGGACTAGACCAACTCCAAGTTTTTGGTGATTCAAAAGTTATAACCGAGTGGCTAAATTGCAAGGGAAATTTAAATTCATGTGCTCTTCTAGGATGGAAGGACAGGATCAGGGAATTAATGAAATCCTTTATAAACATCAGATTTGATCACCTATTTAGAGAACAAAATATGATAGTAGATGCACTTTCTAAAAAAGCCTTGAAAGCTCCATAAGGAATGATCACCTACAACAAATGGATCGAAGGACATGAATTCCCTTCATATAATTTGAACCTCTATTAATGACCCTGGCCTTTACAATATTTTTGGAAACAATTTTTGTTCCATAGAACTATGTATCTTCCTTAGGATTTATGTGGTAAGCTTAGTTGTTTTTTTTTTTTTTTTTGTAAAAGATGCTCTCCATTTTCTATTTGTGGAAGCTCTTTTTTGGCCTGGATACTTACTCATTGTTGAGATGGATGCTTATCTCATCATTGAGAAGGAACACACTCTTTGGTGAGATTGGGAGAATATTACTTTAGCATGACTGATTATCACGTCGATGTGATATATATATATATATATATTGGGAAATTTTCTGCTGGAAAAAAAAACTGTCCAATGAAATATCTACAACAATTTACAGATCAAGTGGATTTCAAAATCGACATTGAAAATTGTCCCTATAAATCTGCAGCTCTAATTGTTCAGCCCATAAAATACCCAAAATAATGACAAATAAAAAATGATGATTTTTAAATCAGAATCATATTACTAAAGGAGCACCAACAAAACGGTGTAAAAGTGTATATGATCAAGGGATACATGGACTATGATGGTGCATATTGATAAGACTTAGCCTTTTTGGCTAGGTGTGTAAATAAATGGTGATAACAACACATTATAAGGAGAAAACCAATGATTAAAGAATATGGGATCTAAAGGAAATTAACCTTCACAATAAATATTTATGTATTTTATTAGATATGTTGTGACTAATTGTCCAATGAAATATCTACAACAGTTTAAAGATCAAATGAATTTCAAAATCGACATTATAAATTCTCTCATAAATCTACAACTCTAATTTTTCAACCCATAAAATACCAAAAGAATAATGACAAATTATAAAATGATAATTTTTAAAGCAAAATCCTATTACTAAAGGAGCACCAACGCAACTCAACCTTAAAATCGAGAATACGATCTCATGTCACTTCGATTGTGCTCATATTATTGGTTTTTTTTTTCACTAACTTTTAAGTTCAATCAAATATATTATATAAATAACATGATAACTTCAACCTATAGTAGATTTAGCCCCATAATATATAGAATGATGAAGGATCCATTTTTTTTATATATGAGATCCTCAAATAAGGTTAAAACTTTAGTTATGATGTTTATTTGTATGCAATTTTTCTTATATAAATAAAAGATTATGTATAATGTACCAAAAAGATATGACCTAAGGGTGTCTCATTGAGCTCAACTTTAGACCCCAATAGTGAGAGGAGTTGCAAAACTTTCCTATGGTTTAAGGTTATGTAATAATGCTCGCATTAACTATATAATATGTAAAAAAAAAAAAAAAAACTTTGCATTTCTACTCAATATTTTCCCTTTTTGAGGGGCAACAAACACAAGCCTAATAAAAAAACCTTCATAGGACTCAAAACACTTCATGTAATCCAAAAATTTTAAGTGAGAGATGCTTAAAATAAATGAGAAGTTCCCTTGTTTAAGCAAGGCTATGTGTGGTTTAGGATGCTTTAAAATGCGAGGTATGTGACTACATGAGGAGTTGAGGTTATTGTGAAAACTCAAGGGGTCTTGGAACATGAAATTCAAAGATTTTGTCTAATTATAACAAAGTGACTTTTAGGGTTATGAGGTTGGAAGATTTAGAAGAAGGATGAGATTAGAAAAAATCAAGATAAAGAGTTGACTTTGGGTTATGAGGTTGGAAGATTTAGAAGAAGGATGAGATTAGAAAAATTCAAGATAAAGAGTTGATTTTGAATTGAGTTGAGGTTATTGTGAAAACTCAAGGGGTCTTGGAACATGAAATTCAAAGATTTTGTCTAATTATAAGGAAGTGACTTTTGGGGTTATGAGGTTGGAAGATTTAGAAGAAGGATGAGATTAGAAAAACTCAAGATAAAATGTTGAGTTTGAATCTTTTTAAGTGATGATCTTGGAAGAAGTCAGAGGTTGGTTGGTTGGATTCGTTTATAGATAGAGGAGTTATGTCAACAATAAATAATAAATTTATCATAAGAAATTATTTAAGTATATGCACAAGGATTTTGTCATTGTATAAAGCATGTAATTATGTAGTGAACAATTTCGACATGAATTATAATGAAAAATTAGCATTATGTTGTACACATGTTAATATTTCTAATTTGTAACTTGGTTGTACAATATCAAAGTTTAGTGATGTTATCTTAGTCATGCATCCTTGTTGCAGGCATAGTTCCAAACAATGCATATATATTAGCGTGGGTGGAAAACTATGCACATTGTCATATGCAAAAGATCAACATTATTGACAGGTTGTGTCCCTCCCTTTATCTCTTCATCTTCTAGAATGTTCTACATTTAAAGAATAAGAACATAAAAGAAACAAAATGTTTTGTATTCCCTTAATAATTTTGTAGAGCTTGTCTTCGTGTGTGTGTGTAGGGATGATTTTAGGGGCTAAATTTCACCCCTGGGCTAATTTTTCATGGTTTTTCCAAAAACGAGATTAGCTATTTTAAAAATGATTCGCCCAAATTCTATAGGATAAAATTATTTAACTTTAAAAATCGTCAAAATTTTATAAAAACTATATAAAATCCTTAGAAATTTGAATATTTTTACGAAAATATCGCCAAACATTTATAGTTGGCATATGAAGGGTTAGTAATATTCACCAAGGTTTCT
>JZKD02S0053068.1:131100-161789 GCA_000966675.3 Picea glauca | reverse complement strand
GAGATAAGCTACCAGCGCCCTAGCTAGTTTATTTCCATTCTGTCTGTAAGCATATTTCAGTCATTTGTTATTAATGAAATGAAGTCTTATTTCCGCTACATCTCTGCGTTTATGTCTATTTTTGTATTTCATTGTGTTCCTACATAAATCTGGATCAGAAGGACAATGGGAAGACAAAGAAATACATTGAGAAGTGGTGTGAGTTCCATAAGAGCCCCTAACATAACACTGTTGAATGTCGCTCAAAGCAGTCAATGGTGGCTGAGGTGAAAGCCTTTGAATCATATGTGGATTCCGACTCTGAGTCAAAACCAGAAAAAGGGAGACGGATTATTGATGCAGAACCTAGTGCCACCGTTGCTACCACCAATATCCAGCCTAGTGAACCTAATGAACCGAAGGAAGGTGAGCACCTCTTTCATTCAAAGATGTGGGTGAAGGGTACTCTGTTGCACTTATCATTGATAGCGATAACTATAAGAACCTCATCTCAGTAGAGGTCATTAAGTGATTGGCTCTACTGACAACATCACACCCATAGTCGTACACCATCAGATGGCTCCACCAAGGTAGCGATCTCTGCGTTAGCCAACAGTGTAGCCTGCCCTACAACATCAAGCCCTTCAAAAATGAGGTATTATGTGATGTTTCCCCCCTTGAAGTTTTTGATGTTCTTTTGGGACAACCTTATTTATGGAAACATCATGTTGTATATGAGTCTAGGCCTCGTAGTGTTATTATTACCTTAGACATGAAATTGTACAGGATACCCGAGGTAGTCCCACCTACTGCCATCTCCTTGATCTCTGCCAAGTAATGCAGGAAGGTCATCTCTCAGACCGGGAAGTTTGTATTCTTTTTTATTCATGCTCAAAGTGAGGAGAAGGTTGCAGCCACATCCATGGCCTCTGCAATAGGTCTCTCCACAAAACAAAAGCAAGTGGATAAGGTTGTGGAAGAATACAAAGACATGTTATCCTCACCCACTAGGTTACCTCTGCACTGTCAGGTCAAGCATCCAATCGATCTGACCCTCAGCACACCGCTACCCAATGGGCTAGTCTATCGATACTCTCTATTAGAAAATGAGGAAATCAAGTGCCAGATCGAAGAGCTTCTCGAAAAGGGGCACATTCGACCAATCTCGTCACCTTGTGGAAGTCCAATCATGCTTGTGCAAAAGAAAGATGGGACCTAGCGACTCTGCATTGATTATCGGGCCCTAAATAAGCTCATAGTTAGGAACCGGTACCCAATTCCCCGAATTGACAATCTCCTTGACCAGCTCAAGGGGGGCAAATACTTCAGTAAGATTGATCTAAAGTCTAGCTACCACTAGGTCCCAATAGAGCAGACCGATGTATGGAAGACTGCCTTCAAGTCCAAAGAAGGTCTTTTTGAATGGTTGGTCATGCCCTTTGGCTTGACGAATTCCCCAACAACTTTCATGAGGATGATGGACGATATCTTGTGTCCTTTCACCAATTATTTTGTGGTGTTGTTTTTGGATGACATCCCCATCTTCAACAAGAGTTGGGAAAAACACTTGTAGCGTATTCAATAAGTTTTCCACACTCTCAGGCAACACAAGCTATATGCAAATTTGGAAAATTCTCCTTCGACATGAATAGGGTCCAATACCTAGGCTACATTGTTAATGAGCAAGGGGTGCATGTCGATATAGCCAAGATCCAATTCATTCATGACTGGCCATCCCCAACCACACTCATTGAGCTTCAGAGCTTCTTAGGCCTTACCAATTTCTATCATAGGTTCATGTTGGTATTCTCCCATGTTGCATGGAACTTTAGCCAAGTGGCCAGGGGTGGTGGCAAGGCAAAGTTCATGCGGGGCAGGTCGCAACAGAAAACATTCGATGATTTGAAGCAACACTTGTGTTCAGCCTTGATTCTCTCATTACCTGACCCACAACACTCTTTTGAGATTGAGATAGATGCTTCATACTATGTTGTGGGTGCAGTTCCCACTCAACACTGACATCTCGTGGCCTATCATAGTGAGACATTATCAGATATTGTCTGTAAGTACCCCACTTACAACAAAGAAATGTACTCCAATGTACAAGCTTGCTTCCAGTGGAGGCATTACATTCTTGGGAAGGAGACAATCATCGACACTAATCATAAGCCTCTGCAGTGCATGTAGACACAAGGAAAATTGCAGAATGAAAACCATCAGAAGTGGTATGCATACTTGCAACAGTTCCATCTCAACATCAAGTATAAGACAAGAAGCATCAACCACGTCATTGACTGCCTCAGTCGGCCTCTAGTTCCAACACTAACCACGATGCTACACTCCTGCGGACATGAGACCACTAGATGGGCCCAAATCTACGAGAGATATCATGGTTTCGCCGCTACCTACCATATGATGGGCACCAACATAGTCTTCATTGATTTCCATCTTCAGAACGCGTTGTTGTGCCATATGGGCTATCTCTACATCCCATCAAGCGAGCGAGCGAAGTTGATTTGGGAAGCTCAATACAGTCAGGTGGCAGGACACTTCGACGTAGAAAAGGCAGTGTCAATGCTACAACAACATTTCTATTGGCCAAAACTTTGACGAGATGTCAGCAAGTATATCAGGTCCTGCATGGCCTGCACCATTGCCAAACCAGGCATTAAGAAAGTGTTAGATTTTCTTTATTTACATATCATTAGAGTTACCAATGCTCTTTTAATTATTTACCATTAACTTATATATATCATGTATTGAGCAATAACAACATAAACAAGAGACAAAACAACACAAGAGATTTATCTTGGGAAAACCCCAAATGGGGGAAAAACCCAACACACTTTCTTAGACAGATTTTGTTCACAAAGCAAGTCCAATCATGAACCAACAGATAAAACCTAGCACAAAGGCTAGCCAGAAATAACACTCGAGCCTCAACAACAACATAATACTAAGGTAGCACACCTTTTCCAAGGGTAGTGCACAAGAGAGAAATACTAGAAAGATTGAACAAGAAGAATCTTTGTTACTATAGCTATTGTGTCACCCTTCATTAGACTTGTGCCTTACTTTTGTGTAGATGAGAGAGTGTGAGTGAGTGTGTCCAAATGAGCTAAGGTGCCTCCTATTTATAGTCTTCTTGTCCTATTTACTGGGCCGACTTCTCTTCTGGTAAGGTGTCACTTCTTTGTTCTTCTAGGACGACTTCTCTTCTAGGGTATTTCTACATCTGTTCAATGGCTCTCTTGCTCCCAAAATCTTTTTCTCATCTAAGAAAGGTCATTTAGGAGGGAAAGTACCTCGCATAGCTACCAAAACATCAACATAAACAAGGCATGTACACCCCTCTGCCTATTCCTGACATGCCCTGAGAATCCATCTTGATGGACTACATGTCGGGCCTTCTTTCAACCAAACAAAAAAATGATTTTGGTTTTGTGGTTGTTGATTGATTTTCCAAGATGGCGATTATGGTTACCAACAAGAAGAGCATCACAGCGGAGGCCACTGCCAAGCTCTTCTTCGAACGAGTGTGGGTACATTTTGGGATACTACAAACCATCGTCTTAGATCGAGACAGTTGGTTGCTCAACACATTTTGGTTGAGACTCTATTCGTTGTTGGACACCAAGATCACCAAATCCACCACCTTCCACCTCCAAGCAGATGGCCAATCCAAGGTCGTCAACAGGATGGTCGTGGATATCTTGTGCATGTACAATTTCATACATCCATGTACATGGGATGAGAGTCTTCCCTATGTTCAACACAGTTACAACAGAGCCATACATAGCTCAACTGATCACAACCCCTTTTAGGTGTGGTTTGGATTTCAACCATTGGTCCAATGGATGTTGCGCTACCCCTTGCGTCTACACATGCATAATCATCCCATGCTCAAACTGAAGCCGACAAAGCCACCTAGTTCATTGAATGCATCCAACACATCTGCCAACAGGTTCAGAATATTTTGCAGAAGTCTAATGCCAAGTACAAGCATTGCCATGATCAACACTGGATGCCACACAACTTTTAAGTGGGAGATAAAGTTTGGTGGCACTTACAGAAAGAACACCTTACAGGAGCCCATCAAAAGCTTCACCCACTCCGCTATGGGCCTTACACCATCACCAAGGTTGTGGGTGACAATGCTTTTGAGCTAAACATTCCCCCCTTCCTTGGCTTGCACCTAATGTTTAATGTGGACCTCCTTCGGCCATACTTTCCACCATTATTGGACACCTCAGAGATAGCAGAATAGTTGACACTGACAGAGCTCAACCATGACTACATGGAACATGCATCCATTGATCCAGGTGGATATTGGTGTCCACCCACCTATTCCAACTCGCTCCTTCTGACAGTTTCAATTCAACACGTTCTTTTGTAATTCTTTGTAATTGTGGGTTCTACAATTTCAGGGTTGTCTGAAGCCCTACACAACTAATAGGTGGAGATTAGTGGTCACCCACCTAATCCAACTGGCTTATTTTGGAAGATTTCATGTCAATACATCTTTCTATACTTCCAGGGCCGTTTTGGGGCCCTAAACAATGTTTTTTTGGCTTGCCACTATCAAACTGTAGATGGAGTTAGAGTTTGATGACATAATGTGTAGTTCTCGAAAATCAATTTCTAATGGGCTATCACGTGCCTAAAACAGAGGTCATATGCAAAAGTTATGACCCCAGGAAGTCGAGGTACCAACTTACCCATTAGGGCCCACATAACTTTTGTCGTTTCATCTCCTAAGGTTAGGTTTTTGGATGTCTAGGGTTTTGGCATTCATGAGTAATGTTAAAAAGGCCTTTGGGGCCTCATTGTAATCATTCTACTTAGATGGATGCGTGTAGCAACCACATCTCTTCTCAGAGATAGCTACCACCATTTGAGTAAGTTGTTTTTCAGTTATTTATTCAATAGAAGTTATTGTTTATTGGATATCTATTGTTGTTCTCTGTATCTCTGTGTTATTTTATTCAGTCTATTATTCATTTCGTTCCGCTCATAAATATGGATCAGTGGTATCAGAGTGGTTTGTTCTTCATTTATATTTCTTCGTACATGTCCCCGACAAGATCTGGGTACAAGAAGTTGGGACTCGAACCAATCAAGCCTTTGCAAGATCGGTCGCATCGAGTCTGACAACAACCCATGGGGGACAAAAAGAAAGATTATGGAGCAGGAGATCCTTTTAAAATGTTGCTCGAGGAATCCCTTGCGCGACAAAGGAACAAAATGATGGACAACTTTGCACATATCCTTCGACGACTGACCACATGAGACACATCTTCATCAAGCGGCCATGCAACCCCCTTCAAGGTACAAGTAAATTTTGATATTCCATTATTTGAAGGACCAATAGATGCAAATGTTGTAGATAAATGGTTGAATCTGCTCGAAGGGTATTTTTCGGTCCACAATTTTTCCAATAGGGAAAATATTACTTTTTCACTCCTCAAGGTCGTCCCCCATGTTAAAGACTAGTGGGATACTTACTCTAAGCAAAGGGCCATAGAGGAATCTACAATATTTGTGGTCGCCCCTACATGGGATTCCTTCAGGGATGCCATTAAAAAACAATACTACCCTGTTGGAAGCTACGAGGACCAGTACACAGGATGGACCACCCTGCGTCTGGAAAGGGACCAAACAGTACCAGATTTCACCAATATTTTCCATACCCTACACACCAAATTGGGTGTCAAAGACTCTGAATGACATATGGTGCTCAAATACCATGACTTTCTGCATAGATACATTCAAACAAAAAAATATTTTCTGGACATCGCATCATTGGGTACGACTTATAGATATGCTGTCAAGATCGAGCAAAAGTTTAAGCAGAAGAGGGGAGAGTTTGGATCTGCAAACTTCTCACAGTCGAAGCAGGGCAAAGGCGACACCAACCCACAAAACAAGGGACAAAGTAAAGGTGGTCACTCTCAAGACAACCAGTCCAAGCCGCACCATAAGAATGGTAATGAGAAGTCGAAGAAGGACACAGGAAAGTGGTGTGAATACTGTAAAATCCCTTGGCACAACACCAAAGAATGTCGCTCCAAGTAGTCATTGGTGGCCGAGCTGAAAGATTTTGAGTTAGAGGTAGATTTTGACTCCAAATCAAATCTAGAAGGAGGGAAGCAGATGATCAATGTCGAACCCAATGCCATTTTCGCTACCACCAAAGTCCAACCAAGTAAACTAGAAAAACTAGAGGAAGGGGAACTCCTCTTTCACTCATAGATGTGGGTAAAGGGGGCTCTGCTTCATTTCATTGTCGATAGCAGCAATCAGAAGAACCTGATCTCAATAGAGCTTGTCAAGCGATTGGACCTGCTAATGAAACTTCACCCACGACCCTACACCATCGATTGTCTTCGCCAAGGAAGATATCTCTGCATCAACCAACAATGTTGTCTGCCCTACGATACCAAGCCCTTAAAAGATGAGGTATTGTGTGATATTGCTTACCTTGAAGTTTGTGATGTTCTTTTAGGGAAACCATATTTGTGGAAGCAACATGTTGTGTATGAGTCTAGACCCCGCAGTCTTATTATTACTTTGGGTAAACAATTGTACATGATACCAAAGGTAGCGTCCCCTACCGCTATTTCTTTAATCTCTGCTAAGTAATGCAGTAAGGTCATTTCACAGACCGAGAAGTTCGTCTTCTTTGTGATTCATGCTCACAGTAAGCAAAAGGTCACTGCCACATCTGTGACCTCTACATAGAGCCTCTTTTTCCAGCAAAAGCAAGTGGACAGAATTGTGGAAGAGTATAGAGACATCTTCTCCTCACCCATCGGGGTACCGACACACTGCCAAGTCAAGCATCCAATTGATCTGACCTCTAGTGCACCTCTGCTTAATGGACTAGTTTATCGTCGCTCGATGATGGAAAATGATGAAATCAAGCGTCAGATCCAAGAGTTGTTTCAAAAGGGGCACATCAGACCCAACTCCTCCCCTTGCAGAAGCCCGATTTTACTAGTGCAGAAGAAAGACAGGACATGGTGGCTATGTATTGCTTATAGAGCATTAAACAAAATCATAGTCATAAACCAATACCCAATTCCCCGAATTGATGACCTTCTTGACCAAATCAAGGGGGCCATTTCTTTAGCAAGATTGACCCAAAGTCTAGCTATCACCAGGTTCCCATCGAACCAACTGATATATGGAAGACAACTTTCAAATCGAAAGAAGGTCTCTTCGAATGGTTGGTCATGCTCTTTGGCCTAACAAATGCACCATCAGCTTTCATGAGGTTGGTGGATGATCTATCGAGACCCTTCACCAACTCTTTTGTGGTGGTGTATCTGGATGACGTCCTCGTCTTCAATAGAACTTGGGAGGATCACATGTAACATATTCAACAGGTTTTGAGCACTTTGCGGTAGCACAAGTTATATGCCAACTTGGAAAAATGCTCCTTTTGCATGAACAGGGTCCAATACTTGGGCTACATTGTTGATGAATGTGAGGTACATGTGGATCCAACTAAGATCCAATTCATCTATAACTGGCTAGCCCCGACCACACTAATCGAGCTTCAAAGATTCTTGGGAATTGTCAACTTCTACCGACGGTTCGTGTTGGGATTCTCCCATATTGCATGGGCCCTCAACTAAGTGACAAAGGTCGATGACAAGGAAACATTCGTGTGGGGGAAGGCACAACAATGAGCATTTGATGATTTGAAGCATCGCTTGTGCTAAGATCCAATACTCTCCTTACCCGACCTACAACAATTGTTCGATATTGAGACTGATGCATCTGACTATACTGTAGGCGCAGTTCGTACTCAGCACGGTCACCCAGTAGCATACCATAGTGAGACACTCTCATATATTGTATGAAAATACCCCACCTATGACAAGGAAATGTTTCTCATTGTACAAGCCTGTCGTCAATGGAAACATTACATTATGGGAAAGGAGACAATAATCCACTCTGATCACAAGCCTCTGCAATTCATACAAACACAGGGGAAGTCGCAGAACGACTGCCATCGGAAGTGGTCCACATACCTGTAGCAGTTCCATATCAACATCAATTATAGGACATGGAGCACAAATCATGTCATTGACTGCCTCAGTCGACCTCCCATGACTGCACTCATCACCGTGCTCCAATCCCGTGGGCATGAGACATCTGAGTGGCCCCAACTTTATCAACAAGATCCTGACTTCACCACCACCTATCATCTCTTGGGTATAGGCACAAATGTCACTGATTTTCACATTTAGAACAGACCGTTATGCCATTTGGGCCACCTTTGTGTTCCTGCAAGCGAGTGTGCAAAGATGATTTGGGAGGCTCACTACAGTCGGATGGCGGGACATTTTGGCGTGGAGAAAACTGTGGTCATTCTACAGAAACATTTTTATTGGCCAAAACTTCGACAAGATGTCAGCAAGTATATAAGATCTTGCACTTCCTGTGCCATTGCCAAGCCAACCATCAAGAAGCAAGGCTTATACACCCCTCTTCCTACTCTCGAGAGGTCTTGGAATCCATCTCGATGGATTATATGTCTGGCCTTCCATCCACCAAGCAAGGCAATGATTGTGTATTTGTGGGGGTTGATCGGTTTTCAAAGATGGCCATTCTCACAGCTTGTAAGAAAAGCATCACAACGACATATATTGTCAAGCTCTTCTTTGAACGAGTGTGGGTCTATTTTGGGATACCATAGACCACCATCTCTGATCGGGACAATAGGTTCCTCAACAAATTTTGGTCGAGTCTCTGGTCACTGTTGGACACCAAGCTCACTAAATCCATTGCCTTCTACCCTCAAACCGATGGCCAGACATAGGTCGTCAATCAAATGATTGTGCACATTCCACGCATGTATAACACTAAGAATCCACATACATGGGATGAGAGTCTTCCCTATGTTCAACACAACTACAACAGGGCTTTCCATAGTTCCACCGACCATAGCCCATTTCAAGTGGGACTAGGATTCCAACCCTTGGGTCCCATTGATGTTGCACTACCTCTTGCAACCACATAGACATAATCTTCCCATGTTCAGTTTGAGGCCGACAAAGCCACCGGATTCATTGAGTGGATTCAACACATCCACCAATAGGTCCATGAGATTTTTCAAAAAGCCAATGCTAAGTACAAGCAACACCATGATCAACACCAGGTACCGCACAAGTTTCAAGTGGGAGACAAGGTCTGGTTACTTTTGCAGAAAGAACGCCTTATAGGGCCCCATTGAAAGCTTTGTCCACTTCACTATGGTCCTTACACTATCACCAAGGTTGTGGGAGACATTTCTTTTGAGCTCAACACTCCCCCCTTCCTTGGCTTGCACCCATTGTTCAATGTGGACCTCCTCTGACTATATTTTCCACCATTATTGGACACCTCTGAGATCACAAAACAATTGACACCAACAAAGATCAACCCCAACTGCATGGAACAAACATCCATTCATCAGATAGTGGACACACAGGTCAATGGCACTCGCCAATAGAGGATCCAACTTTATCGAGTTGTCAAGGCAGAGCAACTTCTACATTAAGGAAAATGGTTCACCATGGCCAAATTCAACAGAAATTTCCTCACTTTATGGGGGAACTCAATGCAATGGAGAACATTGCTTCCTAAGGGGGGAGGACTGATTCAAGTGGATATTGGTGGCCACCCACCTATTCCAATAGCTCCTTTTGACAGTTTCAATTCAACACATTCTTTTGTAATTCTTTGTAATTGTGGGTTCTATACTTTCAGGGTTGTTTGAAGCCCTACACAGTTGCCAGGTGGAGATTGGTGGTTGCCCACCTAATCCAACTGGATTATTTTGGAAGTTTTCATGTTAGTACATATTTTTGTACTTCCAGGGCCATTTTGGGTCCCTAAACAATGTTTTTTTGGCTTGTCACAGTCAAATTGTAGACGAAATTAGAGTTTGACGTCATAATGTGTAGCTCTCAAAAAGACCTTTCCAAAAGGCTATCATGCACCTAAAACAGAGGTTGTATGCAAAAGTTACGACCACGAGAAATTGAGGTATCAACTTACCCATTGGGGCCCACATAACTCTTGGCATTTCATCTCCTAGGGTTAGGTTTTTGGATGTATAGGGTTTTGGAATTCATGAGTAATGTTGAAAAGGCCTATGGAGCCTCATTGTAATAATTCTGCTCAGACGGATGCACGTAGAAGCCACATCTCTTCTCAGAGATAGCTACCACCATTCGAGCAAGTTGTTTTCAATTATGTAGTTTTACAGTTTCAACCTATTTTATTTATTCAATAGAAGTTATTGTTCACTAGATATCTGTTGTTGTTTTTTGTATCTCTGTGTTATTGTATTTAGTCTGTTATTCATTTCGTTTTGCTCATAAATCTGGATCATCCATTAATCATATTGTGGACACACAGGTCAAGGGCACTTGGCAACAGAGGCTTCAACGTTATCGTGTTGTCAAAGCGGGACAACTCCTGCACCAAGGCAAGTGGCTCACCCAGGGCCAAATTCAATAGAAATTTCCTCATCTGATGGGGGAACTCAATGTAATGGATACCATTGCTTCCTAATGGGAGAAGATTGATCCAAGTGGATATCAATGTCCACCTACCTATTCCAACTGGCTCACATACAATTTTCATCTTGGCAGTTTTTTTCCAGCTTTTTGGGTCCTAAACTTTTGGGGCCGTTTTGAGGCCCTAAACAACATTTTTTAGGCTCACCATAGTCACACTATAAATGGAGTCAGAGTGCAATGGAAACATGTGTATTCCTTCGATATACCTTTCCAACGGGCTATCATGCACCTAAAACAAAGATCGTATGCAAAAGTTACGACCCCAAGAAGTTGATGTACCAACTTACTCCATCGAGGCCCACATGACTTTTGGCACTTCATTTCCTAGGGTTAGGTCTTTGGATGTCTAGGGTTTTCTGATTACTTCTTGATGCTGAAAAGGCATGGAGGCCTCATTGTATTGTGCTCAGACGAATGAGCGTAGTCACCACATCTCTTCTAAGAGATTAACTGCCACCATTCGATCAAGATTGTTTTCATTATGCATTTTATAGTTTTCAGCATGTTTCTTTATTGAATAGAAGTCAAGTTTCATTGTATCTTTGTGTTAATTTTGTAGATATGTGTTTCATTTCGTTCCACTCATAAATCCGAATTAACCCTTCTTCTCTATTAATTAGTTAAATATTCATAAAATAAACATTCACAATCCCCATAGATGAGATTACATACTATAATGGAGGTTCAAGGGTTCAACAATGTTTTGGTCTTCATTGTGGTTCAAGGTTTCAACAATGTTTTGGTCTTCATCATGGGAAGCATTTCAAAACAATGTATCATTAATGTTTTGGTCTTCATTGGGAAGTAGTTGGTACTTAAAATACATTATTGATTAAAATTTCAAAACAATTATAATTTTTTCTCCAAAATTATTGTAAAATGATATTTAATATAATTTTGTAAAAACTTTAAATTTTAACTATAAATTTAGTATATCATTGAACATTTTACTCCTCTCTGTGTCCAAGTTTTTAATCAAAACATAATATATTCTCATTTAACACCCTTTTGCACTTGGATGTGCCAATCAATTTTATATGAGCTCTTTCAACATGGCTTGAAAATTTCAAATTACTCATAAGTGTGAAAGGAATTGATATGGATGTCATTTCCTTTATTCACCAATCTCCTCTATGTGAATGATCTCTGTGTAAATCTAAGGCGAGGGAGAAGAAAATTAGATAAATGAAATAAGGGTGACAACCCTTCATTTGCTTTGTGCTAAAGAAGTGGGTGTGCTTTTACTACAATTTGGAGGCCTTTTAGGTCAAAGGGTTTTGTGTCTTCACAAAATGTAATGTAATGGAGATATGTGTAAATACACTTCTCATTTAGGGAATGTGTAAAAGTGCACATTCTCATTATAGATTATCCATATCCAATTTATCATTGTTAATAAATTGATGTAAATGTATCTTAAAKATTTATTAATCACGAAGAGGAATTAAAAAAAAAAATACAAATTTATAGATACTTAAAATATCATTAAAATGGATTTATGATATATATAGGTCTTGGATTCATTARTTGATATCATTTTTTTTACAATGCTATTTTTATACATATTATGGTTTACCTCACCAATTTGTTATTACTATACTTTAGTTTTGTATTTATYAGGTTGACACATATTAACATTAGAATTATAAACATGGATGAACATTACAATTTGTTTAGTACCTTGCTAGACATCCACTTTGGATATTTTGTTTAAAAATTCATATTTATAAATAGTTGGTTTTATAAATAAACAAAAGTTGTAAGGCAATATAGTATCTGCCTTTGACAGATTTGAAAATTGATTATAATAATATTTAAAACCCTATATGCATAATTAAATTTATTATTTAAATTTTATTACTAAAAGTTAGTGAAAATAATTATAAATATTGATATTTTTATTATAATTATAATTGATTATTAAGATAGTGAAATTAATTTTTCATATTAATATTTTGATTATAATTTTTATTGATTATTATTATAACTATATTTAGTATCATTATAATATTAATATTTATTAGTGAAATTAATTATTACTATTAATTTTTTTATTAAAATTATAATTGAGTATTAATATTACTATATTTATTATGATTGTAATCTATTATTCATATTAATATTCGTTATCTCAATATGGAAATTGAATGTATGCATGGAACTTTTAAGTTGAAATCCAATTGGACAATATTTAATCTTGCTTTCCATTTTACTTTAACCTAGAAAATAGGTGGTTTACATGAAATGTTTAAATGTGTATTCCATAATAAAACATTTAATACTTTATATACTGTATAAAGTATTCAATATTTAAGCATGATAGGTAAACCAGGGATGTGTTTTTGGGTAGATTCGAGTGTCACTGCTTTATTTAATTTGCTTTATGTTGTCTTATAGAGAATCCCATGCATGTGGCGAACCACAGTTCATTGTTGGACTTTTGTCGATTAGCGTGCAAGCTGTAAAGAATTATGTGGAGGAAATGGAGGATCCGAGAAATAGTCGTTGTCATGCTTAGTTTCTGTGATGACCACAATCTCGTAAACCAGGGATGCTAAACCAGTTCGTCGATGAGTTGGCCGCTGGGGCTTGGACAAAATTATTTATGGGAGTATGAAATATTGATTGTGCAATTAATTTAAATTCTTGAACGACGTGAATGCCACAATAAGACCTCAAACTTTTCAACCAATGACAGTTTAAAAAATAAGTTATTTTATAGATTAAAAAATAAAAAAAATTGTATTTCTTATGTAGGACATTAGGTTTCCCATGGAAATTTTATAAGTCAATGGAAATTAATGTCAAATCAATAGCAAACTCATTGCTATAGTCCTGCTTTGGCAGAGACTAATAATTGGTTTTAAGTTTTAGTCCTATCTCCTTGCACATGTATCAACACAACAATTCTTCATGCACATGTATCAACACAACAATTCACTGGTATAAAGATTGATTGATGATAGTTCTAGTCTCATCCATGCGCATGCATTAACAAGTAGTCTCTAAAATAAATACCAATGACGTGGCTACTCCTTCATTTAATGTTTTGGTTCAAGATTTATATCCCCATGTAATTAATTTTGAGTTCTAAATCTTACCACACATACATTAACACAACAAATCATTGGTAGAAAAACTTATGAAGTGGGTGCCTTGCAAGACACTTTAATTTAGAGTTTTAGATAAGAACAATATCGTGGTGTTTAGTGAGTTTTATCCTTCAGTTTCCAATTTGACTTCTTCGTAGTTTCACTATAATTCATTCAAGTTAGTTTCATTATGATTCAAGTTTTGATTTTTGTTGGTTGTTCAACTTGAATTCCCTACTTGTTCTCCTCCTTGTATGTAGGTGATTGACTGTTTTATGTTCTAACTTTCATTTTGCTTCTACACTAAATCTTTCTAGCATATATTGTAATACTTTAACATAGGATTGATCATTTAGTAGTCTAATACAGGATTGCAAAAAACCCTTAATGGTACTTACTTGTCCCATGGGTTGTGTTCCTTTGGTGTGATCCAACGATGGAGGCATCTCGTACTATGGGACTTCCTTACTATGTTGCACGATTAATGTCGATGCAATATCGGGCTTCATAAATTCTTGTCTGGCTTTCTTGAATATCTCCTTCTTGTTTTGCTCATCAAACAATGTCTTTGGTTGGACATTCTTCTTCACCCATTGGTGTTGTGTTGGCTCTTGTCGTACTGCGTCGTTTCCTGTTTTGGCTCCTCCTCGTGTAACTATGTTGATGTTTCTTCCTTCATCCCTTGCTTCTACTGAAATCCACTGAACATTCTAATTGTTCTGATTTATATTCTCTTGGATCTTCCCTAATAGTTTTGGGTATTCTTCCGTGTCATGATCTAATGCGCAACGATACATAGATGTCGTTGGTGGAAGTGGACATTCTCTTGCGTAGTGTCCTAGTTGTTGACAATTGTGACATACCACTCGTCCTCTACCTCTTCCAAAGCGTCCTTTGGCTCTTCCCCCGCCTCTGTAGCCAGCTCGATCCCCTTGCAACGCATTATATTGAGGCGCCTGGTTATACTGCGTGGTATTATAGTGTGGCTACGCGGTATTATATTGCGGCTACCCAGTGTTGTATGGTTGTTGCGCAGTGTTGTACGGGGCATATACTTGATTAAAATGGGGTGCGGCTTGCTCGATCATCATTTTTGTATGTACCATGTATGCATTTGATGTTCTTTCCCTCATCAAGTTCATGGTTTTGCAATCTTTGTCATCATGGCCTACTGACTTACAAAAGATGCGATACGAACTCTTCGGTACTGTCTGGTACTTCTGCATCATTGGGCAGTGTTATGGATAGTGACCCTGTTTCTTACAGATCTCGCACCATAGTCCTTCTGTTGGTAATGGATTTGACATTCCTTTTGCCATGTACTGCGCGAATGTTGGACATTCGTTCTAATGGTGTCCTTCTGTCCTACATGTGGTACACCAAACGACTTCTCTTGTCCTTATTCTTGTTCTGATTTAGCTAGAATGTTAAGTTCTTCAGATCCTCCTTCAGCTCCTCGATGGCTGGACCTGCCTTCTGATATTGGTTCTCTTCCAGTTACAGGGCTACTTGCAGAGCCTCTGCATGCATCTGAAACTTATGTTGTCGCAATGGATATTTCAATTGTGGTAACAATGAATTGACGAATAGGTGCCTATGTTGCATATATGTCATGACGTATTTTAGTTTTCCCTTTAATCGCTTGAATCTTTGGTCAATCTCCCATACAAATTCTCTTGGTTTCTGTTTGATCTCTATCGTCTCGTTCATGTATTGATCCTCTGAACTCGGCTTCTGGAACTCATTTATAAACAACTTCTTGATATCTTCAATCGTTCTGGTTGTCCCTGGCGGACTGTTTGTAGCTGAACTCATATACCAATCTAGTGCACGATATCTTAATGTGATAGCTAACTGTGCAAGTTTAGTGTCCTCGTCCATGATATGTTTTGCTTCCCAAATCTTTTCACAGATAAACATGTGCTTCTCTGGGTCCTTCAACGCTTTGACTTTGAATTCTGGTAACCTGATGGTTGGATCATGTCCTGCCATCTTGAATGATGAACTACTACCTCCATGCGTTGTAGATACTTGACTACTGCTTCCTGAACTGGCTCCCCCAATTGTTGTTACTTGTGTAGATGTACTTCCTGTTGTCTTCCTTCTCCCGAAATTTGGTTGTCTAAATGATGGTGTTCTTCTTGGTGTATTAGTCACACATGGGTTTATGGGTTCCACACTAACACTGATATGGATAGGAGTGCTACCTTCTACTTTCGCTCTTGGACCTCTTGTCTTCCTCTCATATGTCATGCGCAAGGTTTCCTCGATATGCTCCACAACCCGGAGATCCTCTACCTCCTCTTCATCACTTGCCAAGCCTTCCCTCGCGACTATGACTCTCTTCTTGGTATTCACCTTATATTGGTAGGGTACTCCACTGCGCGTCTTTCCAGCTGTCGCCATGATCCGCTTGATCTGGTCATTGTCCATCATAATTGGGTCTAAGGCCTCCTCCTTCTTTCCTTTATCCCCTTCTCCTTCCATTTTTCCTTTCTTTGTCAGTGCTTCCCCCATGCATGTAGGGAAGTTTAGTTGTCTGAATCCATAGTCATTACTCCTTTATTATTTAGCAATATCTTAATGGAAGTATATAATGATTTGATATACCTACCTCGAGGTCCCTTAAAAAATTCGCGTTGTACGACTTTGTTGTGTCTACTGCAAATTCTGTGATAAATCCGATAACAATGTTATCTAGCCAGAAATCTACTGCGCGCGTAAACTTATTATCAACTTGTTGTAGCTGCGCGATCTCTACAGGATTCCAGTCTAGCTATGTAATCTGATTCGTAGGATGGTTGTCTTTCAATCTTGTTATCCACTCCTGTAATATGTGTGGGAAATCACAAAAAAATACTTCATGTAAGTCGATGAATATGTACTTGTCCAGATATTTGCGCAGTGTTAGATTCGGGTTTCTGTTATCTTTCTGTGCAAACTCTAGCTCCTTTGTCTTCAACCAACTTTATATCTCTGCCTTCGTGGGATTCCACAGTTCGACATCCCCTTTTAGGTTCGCATTATTTCGCCTTCTTGTCGTCCAATCTCATATGCTTTTGACACTTCTTCCACAAATCTCATATGCTCAATCTCATTTCCTTCCAATCAACCGACAACAAAACCATTTGTTGTTTTTTTCCTTTTACCTATCTACTCTTATTGGTCTTGAGAGATTTTGATTTTGATTCCCATTGACCATTACAGATTGACCCTAGTTCAAAACTAAGAAGCTTCCCAACAAAAGCCCTTAAAGACTATCGACCCCTCTGGTAACCCAGAAGGCAACGCAGTACACAGAGTGCACTGTGCAGTCTCACCCGAGATAGCTCTATGGGTGGCTGCAATACTCAGGTGTTTGCAACTTGAGATTGAGCGAGATCCGTATTTATGCGCCGTAACCTTTATTCAGTCCATTTAACATCTAGTTATATCATTCATTCTATCCATGCATATAAAATACCAGATCTACTAGTTGCTTCATTCATTCAACATTCATTAACTACTCAGACACAAAGACACATTCATACATTCATATAACACAATGTTACCGTGGTTCACCCCCTCTTGGACTACGTCCACAAAGATCTTTCTCTCAGGCTTTTACTATAGTTTAGAAAGATATCACGCCGCGCGTGGTTGCAGTCTTAGTTCCTTCTCTCTCCCTTAGGCTCCTCGATCCCTGCGAGGCTGACTAGATCGCACTAGGCTCCTTAACCTGCGATCTAACCCTCGGGATCGAGTCACTCATGCCTTCTCTAGCTCACCAACTTAATGTCTTATACACTCCTTACAATTCTCTTCCTCTCTGTGTCTCGTCTCTCTTTCCATCTCTCCTAAGTACTACTTATTTATATCTTTGGCTCACCAACCATTACAATGCATTACAAAAACCCCAACCCTAGCGTTGTCGGGTCTTCCATGCATGTGCGTGTGCTGCTTTTCCTTCCAGCTGTCTTTTTCCTCTTGCATGCTTCTCTTCCAAAAATAACCTTTCTTCCTGATTTGGCTTGCATCCAACAATTTCTATCCAAATTCAATTTTATTTATCCTTAAGTTTTTAATTTAACTTCGTTATAGTTTTAGTATGATTAAAGTTTAAGGAAATCATTTTTATAAAAATTTGATGTAAAATTTGACATTATCATAGTTTCATTATGATTTAATATCCAAATTCTTTTTATGGTGGAGTTTTGTCCAAATTCTAAATCAATCTAAAATTCTAAAAATAATAGGGATTTGGTTGCTATTGGGTTTGATCTAGTACCAGTTCCCATGGTTAAAAAAAAAAAAAAAATATACTAGTTCCCATGGTTAAAAAATAAAAATAAAATATATTAGTTCCCATGGTTACAAAAAAAAATATTAAAAGTTTGGTTAAATCCTAAATCCACTCAAAACCCTTGACCCATTGGTTTGCACAATGACTAATTCTAAATCATCAACCTTGTGATTTGGATGTAAAATTTAACAGAATTTCTGGAAATAAAGTGTGTAAATGTTTTTGAATTTTTGGAAATAAAGTGTGTAAATGTTTTTGACATTCACTGTATAAAAACATTTTCCAATTTTTCAACATTTATATTCTTTTCACAAAATAAAGTGTGTAAATGTTTTTGACATTTACTGTGTAAAAATATTTGCAAATTCTTTAACAATTATATTCTTTTCACAATGACACTGTGTCTCTCACAGTTTTGACCAATTCTAAATCAATCTAAAACTCAAAAAAAAATGATTTAAGATTCATAATGACCAATTCTAAATCATACTCAATCGACTTGATGATTTGGATGTAAAATTTAACTTCATAAGTTTATCATAATTTAAGATTCATGTTTTTTTGAATGTGTATGTTTTCACAGTTGATCATAATTATAAAAGAATTTATGAAATTTATAAAAATAAAGTAACTGTGTAAAAACACTTCCACAGGTTTATTTAGTGAAATTCTTCAACATTTATATTCTTTTCACAATGATCTCTCACAATTTTGACCAATTCTAAATCAATCTAAAACTCTAAAAATATGATTTAAGATTCACTTTTTCTTCACGACTCTCTAATGATTTTGATGTAAAATTAACTTGTCATAATTTTCATTATAATGAAAGATTCGGTTTTTTTTAGTGATATTGTGTTTCTCACAGTTTTGCTTAATTCTGAATCAACCCAAAACTCTAAAAACATAGTCACATTATTCATCAAAAAGCGTACATCGGGGTCAATATATCTTGGAGAGCCAAAATGCTTATTGCTCAATTAAGAACCAATTCACATCAACTCCGTTGTGAAACTGGACACTGGAAAAGACCAAAAAAAGCTTGGGAAGAAAGGTTGTGTGTGTTCTGCACCTCCGGAAAAGTGGAAACAGAAAAGCATTCCATTTTAGAGTATGAAGCTTTCAAAGACAACAGGGACAACTATACAAATATCTTGAGAGCTAGCTCTTGGAACGACTTATTCAGAGAGGGGACACTGGAGAAATTAGGGGAGCTCATCATCAAGTTGAATAGGAAAATAACTGAATTGCTGAAATCAATATGTAAGGCAATCTGTTCCATAAACTATTGTTAATCTCGTGAACGTTAAAATTACTTCTTCTTTTTCTCTTCATCTTGATAACAACACTATGAAAGATACTTCTAAATCAACCCAAAACCCTAAAAATACAAGAAATTTTCACCCAATTCTAAATCAACCCAAAACCCTACAAAACTGGATCGACCTCGTGTTTACCGGATTTCTATTTTCCGGTACGTTTTGAGTCCTGGTTCGTTGCATCTATAATTTTTAAATGAGCCTAAGCACCACGTTCTCACAGTAGGTTCGTCAGATCTCCACGTGGCACCGTCAGAGGAATCTATAATCATTATATGGAGCCAGGATTCGGAAGTGTGGCCATCTGTACCTCCCGGGTTTCGATCCAGACAAAGGAGGTCTTTGCACAGTGTCAATCACCGAAAATTTTCAATTTAATGTTTTTATTAAACCTAACGCAGAGCTCAGATTCAACCTTCCGAGAGCTCAGATTCAACATTACAGAAAATTGCTCTACAGAAAATGGCTTGATGGCTTTAGAATTGAAGGCTACTCCAAAGTTACAGACCGCAACGAGGGTTTGTTTATAGGAATTTCTACACTCTAAGTAACCATCTTTAGATTCCATTCCAGCAAAATGTCTTGCACGGCGCTTTTTTGAATTCTGAAAATGGTCTGAAACTCGGAGCTTGGGCCAGTCATTCCATGGCGGATGCTAGGGTTTGCCGTGGCCCACGAAGATTTCAGCGGAAGAGGCCTTGTGAAAATTTGCATGCTTTCGTTCCTTGTCGCGGCGGATCCCGCTCATACAAGCGCAGCAGACTCGGTGCAGGGGTCGAATCTCAAAGCCAAGAAGTAATAAGCTGCGATGCCGATGGATTTGTAAATCTCGAGGTTGATCTGTCAATGGAAGTGGAAAGCCACATAAACCGTATAAGCGTCAAAAGCCCAGAAAATTTAAAATTCGGAAAGCCTCAAAACCCGGGAAACCCTAAAAGGCCATATAATTTTAAGGCTAGAAACTCTACCAACCCCCAAAACCCTGAATGTTTGGAGTTTGCAAATCCCAAAAGCCCTCAAAATTTGGAGTCTACAAACCCTAACAACCCTGAAAATTTAGTGTCTGTAAACTCCAAGAACTCTGAATGTCGTAGATATTCAATGTACAAGCACCGCAGAAATAGGGAAAGCCTAAAATATAGACATCATAAGCATGAGATTGAAGCTGAAACCGGGAGCAGGATTCAGGCCGAGGGTTCTTTCGGTGTGATAGCGCGCGAGTCTGTGGCTTCGGGAGTTAATTTCAAGCTGGAAGACAATTCCTTCAACCGTAGGCGCAGCATTGTTCAAAACACCGCCTTTAAGGGAGCTGCAGATAAAAATAAAGGGCAATCAATGTCTTTGAAGAGTCGGGGGAGAGAAAAGGTCTCTGACTGGATCGATGATTTTGAATCTGAGAATAACTGTACAGATGAACTTTCTGTTGTGTTGGGTTTGGATGAACGGAGTTTGGCCAGTAATTGTAAAATAACTAATTTTGTGTGCAAAGATGGAAAATCTGTTGTGCAATCCTCAACGCCTTGTAGTGTAATTGGGTCGAAGAAAATTCCCGAGGACCCGCAGCTTATGGTTGTGATCCCAATACTTGATGAGCAGGAAGAAACTTGTAATAAGTTGTCTCCTAAGAAAGGACCAGGGAAGAAATCAATGCAATTACAGTGTCGAAATGCTGTTGTGAAGCTGGACAACTACCTCGATACAGACATCATTGATAGATACATAGAGTAAGTCCTATCTCCCTCCCTCTGAGTATGGAAGTTAAAGAATTTTCCTTTTTATTTGTCAATTTTGTTGGGCTCGAGCCTGTGGAAATGTCACCTGCTGGATTCTTTACTTTCGAAGCTCGTAGACATGGGCAATGCTTCATAAGCTGTAATGTTGGTAAACTTGTGAAATTAAGGTGTGTATTAATGTGTTATTACTCTTGTTCAGCTAACCATGAGAGTCAATCCATCTTCTTCTTCTGTTTCGTTCATTTTTGCATTTTTCTTTTGCCAAGAAATAAGATACTTTTATATTTACAGGGCCCGAGATGTGCAGAGTACACAGCTATAAAAGCAGTTGTGGGGGCTACAAGATAAACTTTTGGGCCCAGAAATACCCCAACATAGTTTACGGAGCTTCACATTCTAGCTCTTTTGTAATTACTATTAGAAACTTATAACGAAAATATGCCCAGAATGTTGGGCCACTGACTAGAATTGTCTGCAATAGTCATTAGGATAAGCACTGAGCATTAACAGAGCAGTAATACAGATCAGACCATGTAAACCGACAGGTACTTAGAACCAGATGGGCCAAAGTCATATACCCAAACCAGTCACAGGTTGGACCACATCCTTTTCTTCCTCTATGTAGACCGATTTGTAGACTATTTTGTTAGATTTTCTAAACCATGGTAAACAAATTCTGCACTCTAAAGGAATTCCTACAGGAAACTAAACAGCAGAAACCTTAAAGCCACTCAAAACTGTGTGCACAGTGCTGTAGAAGACTATCCGAGGTACACTCTCTAACACTACCTCTTATTGAAGAAAGTGTTCTCCACAAATCCAAGTCTCTCGCTAAATATCTCGAACTTCCCCTTTGCTAGGGGCTTTGTCAAGATATCTGCAACCTGCTGATTTGTTTGAATATATTCTAGAGCAATTGCTTCCTTTTGGATCGTCACCGAGCAAATGGTATTTGATGTCAATGTGCTTGGAGTGGTCATGAAATACTGGATTCTCAGAGAGTCTGATGCAACTTTGATTGTGATAGTAGACCACAGTAGGCTCCAACATCTCACCTGTCAGATCTACAATCAGCTGGCGAAGCCAGATGGCTCCACAACTAGCAGTGTTGGCTGCCATGTTCCCAGCCTCCACTGAACTCAATGCTACTGAAGCTTGCTTCCTACTCAATTAGGAAATCACTCCTGAACCCAAACCTAACTTGCACGAAACGTGGAAACGTCTAGAAGTTTCCGAAACGGGAACGTATGAAAACGCGACCCCCCCAATGGGTATGTTGGATAAATGTGGTATATATATATATATATGATTTTTGTAAAAATAACACATTAACTTGCAAGAAAAAAGTATGATACACATAAATGACATTTTAGAAGGAAAACCATGTCTATATTAATGTGAAAGGACATGTGGCACACAATTAGAGGAGTAATGCCTTGTATGAGGACACTTGGATACAACCATAGAATAGGAACATTGGACTACCATCTTGTTGTGCACCATCCTATAGGAGAGGCATTAAACCATAGGAGAGTCATGCTTTGAGGGCGTTTCATCACGGGGGTTGGATAAACCCTAGTATGACACTTGTACATCCTAATAAGTGATTTTACTGGAGTGATTGGTACATTTTTGTTAAATTATCGAGCTTGATTCAATATGCGGATTATTTCTTTAGTTTCTTCAACACATTAAACAAAATTTGATTTATTAACCAGCAAAATGTATAATCGAAATGATGAACAGAAGTAGAAGAGGTACTCAAATAGAATCTCACACATGCACAAGAATTTACCCTGGGGAAACCCTATACAGGGAGAAAAACCCCAATAAACAATCTTCCTTTATTGCAAATAATATGTAAGATCAATTACAATAATCCACCATGAAAATTACTTGACTAATAGACCAACAAACAACAAGAATTCACTTACTTTTACTGCCTAAATAAACAACAGTGTATGCTGTCCTTTATTGCTGTCATACACAGCAGTACATGCTGTCCTTTACTGTTGAAATAGACAACACTGTTTGCTGTCCTGTACTGCTGAAATAGACAGCAATACACGCTGATCCTCACTGCTGATATGCACAACAATGCTTGCTGTCTTTTATTGCTGAGATACCCAACACTATTCGACTCCTTCACTGCCCTGTCTCCTACACTCTGCGCTGCATAACAATGTATGTTGAAGAGGAGGTCGAGCTCTGTATATAAAGACGTGGAGAGGAGAGGAGAGGGGTCTTTAATTAGGAGTCTACATGTCGATACAACTATTCTCAACTCGAATTAGAACTTGACTTGAGACTCGACTTCGCTATTGCATGCCACCTCAACATGCAACTTGGCATGCAACCTTGACATGCATGCATGCATGCATGCAACTTGACATGCTACACGCATGCATGCAACTCCGACATGCAACTTGACATGCATGCAACTAGACATGCAACATGCAACTCGACTTTTACCAACTGAGTTAGGCAATTCAAAATTCTTTTCATGGTGGATAATGTTACACGTGCCAACGCACTAGATCAATACATTTACATTATTTGCATAAGTTAGATTGTTTGTTTCTAGTTCATAGGAATTGTACATTCAACCTAACTTTTGCTAAATGCCTTGACTTTTGCTCATGGCTCACAAGGCTTGACTAGGCTCACGGAGGTTGTACATTCCCCCTTATTTTTTCACTAGTTTGTCTATGCTCATAGAGGTTGTACGTTCCCCCTGACTTTTGCACTAGATTGTCTATGCTCACAGAGGTTGCACGTTCCCCCTGAATTTTGCATTAGACTTACATCTTGACTTTTGTCTTAGACTTACAAAGCTTCTTCCTTTGCCTTGGTTAGACTCACAAGATCATATAGCATCTCGTTCGTCTTGACTTTTGGTTTGACTCACAAAGGTTGTATGTTCCCCTTGGCTTTTGTCAATACCTCACAAGACTGGTTGATTCTCCAAATCTCCCTGGCTAGCCTTAGGGTGGCCCGCATGGTTTTTCATTGGAGAATGATTGCTGATGCTGCTAAATTTAACACTCCCTCTCAGCGAGGGAGTTATTCTCAGCCACACCAAGCTTGCCTCACAGCTGCACAAACTGTCTCAATAGCAATGGCTTGGTCATGATATCGACTACTTGCTCGCTCGTGGCTATGTACTGAAGCTTTGCAATTTTTCTCTGGACAATGTCTCTAATGAAATGGTATTTCATGTCAATATGCTTTGACCTGTCATGAAATACTGGGTTCTCTGTCAGTTTTATGCAACTTTGATTATCATAGTGAACCATCGTAGCCTCTAGCTTGTCATCAAACAACCCATAAACCAATTTTCTGAGCCATACTGCTTCCTTGCTAGCATCACTTGCTGCAATGTATTTAGCCTCTGCTGTACTTTGTGCAATGGATCCATGTTTCTTGCTTGACCACGAGATCATGTCGGATCCTAAACTGAAGCAGTATCCAGAAGTACTTTTCTGGTCCATTGGGCTTCCTGCCCAGTCTGCATCTGCATACCCATGCAAAAACAAACCACCACTGTATGTATATCTTCAGACCATAGGTAATGGTCCCTCTAAGATATCTCAAGATGTGCTTTGCTGCCACCCAGTGTCTCTGTCTCTGTTCAGCCATGAACTGGCTCATTGCAATCACTGCATAGCATATATCTGGGCTGGTATGGATCATATACATCAATGATCCAATCATCTGCCTATACATTGTGGGATCCATCAAATCTGGACTTGTATCAGAATCATGCAGCTTCCTCAGGTTGGTAATCATCGGAGTAGACATGGATTTACAATCCATCATACCAAACCTTTTTAACACATCCATTGTGTATTTACCTTGTGCTAGAAATATCTCGCCCTGTCTTTGCCACACTTCCAATCCTAGGAATTAATGCATCAAGCCTAAGTCTTTCATCTCAAATTCTGAGATTAGCTCCCTCTTACACCAGGTTGTTAGCCCTTCATCTCCTGTCAGAAAGAGATCATCAACATACTATTGATGATTGCAGCTATGTGAGACATTCTCCAGCTTACAAACTTGAGAGAAAGTTCCAGAGAGGGGTGTGTGGTTCCTATCTGAGATAGAGATGGAATGTAGAGATGGCCTAGAACTCCAGATGATTCTCCTATGTAACGCAGTGAGAAAGGAGATCTGCAGAGTTGGACGTGCTTGTGGCTGAGCACAAGGTGAATGTGTGAAATCCCAAAGTGCTGGGTGCATCGTCATGAGAATACAAATGAAGATGATTTTGTGTTTTTGGCCCTAGGGTTTCTAGGGTGCCGAAATTTCCTGTAGAATCTTGATCTTAGATTTCTGGAACTTCTTGAAGAAACGTTTTTCTTAATTCAACAAGCATTTCTGTGACACTATCAAGTTGATTGTTGGCAGTTATAAGTCCAACAAATCCAAGGTTACTAATTCAACCTAATCATTAGGTTTTCAAAATCTAGTTGGCGAGAGTTTGAAAAAACCAAACAAATGAAGAACAAAGCCTTAGTAGAAGATAGGCTTGATGGAGCAAGCAACTTCAGCTCTTGGAAATCAAGGCTTCAGGTCACCCTTGAAGAAGATGACCTTTTGGATGTGGTAACTAAAACCTTACCAGACATAGCTACAGATGTAGAGAAGAAGATAAGAAAGGAAGAAGATGTCAACGCAAGAGAATTAATCATCTACTCAGTGAGAGATCATCTCTTACCTCGTATTGCCAAGCTGAAGACAACTTATGATATGTATGAAGCATTAAAGGAAATGTTTGAAAGTGATAACACCCTCAGAGCTCTTACCTTGAGGCTTGAAGAGCCAACTTCAAAGTACCAAGATGACGAAAGGTGACACAGTTGCCATCTTCTTTATGAAGATATCATAGATTAAAGAACAACTAGAAACCATTGGAGAAATCATGTCTGATAGAGAACTTGTCTTAACCACTCTCAACAACCTTCCAAAACAGTGGGAGCCTTTTCTTCATAGTATCAGTGGAAGAGAAGCTCTACCAACCTTTGATCATCTATGGACAGATTGTACTCAAGAAGAACTTAGACTTAGAAATAGAGGAGTGGAAGACTCCTCAGAAGAAAATCATGCTCTTGCACTTCATACAAAGAAAGGAGGAAAATTCAAAAGAAATTTTAGACAAACATTCAAAGATGAAAAGTCTTTCATCAAATCCAGGTTACCAAAGAAGAGATGTTTCAGAAATTCAGTGCTTTAGATGTGACAAATATGGACACTATGCAAGAAACTGTCCAACCAGAAAGAAGGGAAGACAATATGCTTCTACCACTGACATTGATCCAGATCCACCTCAAAAGAATGAAGACAAGAGAGAGGAGAAGTACTTACTCTAAAAGCTAAAGCATGACTACAAACTAGGTAAATCAATTGATCTCTAAATTTATAGTTGATTGCATTTTTTAAATAATTGAAGGATATATCTCTAGTATGGGAGCCCTCAAAGACTTGGACCATTATCCCTGGTACGGGAGTCCAAACCATATTCGATTGATTATTATGCGAGACAAGCAAAGATGTTGTCCTTAAAGAAGAGATACCCATTCAACAAACCCAGAGATTCTCAGATGGAGATTGACAGTGAGACAATACCTTCTCCCCCTTCAACAGTTCAGAGGGAGACATACATTATTCCAACTAATCCAGTTGCTCCAGTTGATATAACCAGAGATATTATAGTGGGGCATAAAAGGCATGCCCAAGATCTACAAAACTCTGCTAGAAGACAGAGAGACATACAAGTCCCTCAAGGGACACCTTGAGAAAGAAAAAGAGTTTTCAAAACTATCCTTCAGTCATGAGCCACTTCATTGAAGAAACAAAAAGGGAAATAAGTATGGCAAGATGCCATAACAAAAGAATACTAGTATATCTTAAAGAAGTTCAATATAACAGAATGCAAAACCGCCGTGATGGATTTGAAGAAAATGAATGATGATGCTTCATACAGGGAGTGATCCACAATTGATTGGACCATTGATGCATCTGGTTAACACCAGACCTGATTCATGCCTTGTGATGAATGTACTTAGACAATCCATGAGCCAATCGAGACAGACTCACTTGATAGCAGTAAAACATATATTGAGATATGTCCCCAGTGTGAACGTGAGTTTTCAGGATATGCAGATACAGATTGAGCAGAGTACAGTGGACTGGAAGAGAACATTCGGTTGTTGTCTTATCGTAAAAGGTGTCATGGTTTCCTGATGCAGCAGGGAACAAAATCTCTGTGGCCTTGAATACCACAGAAGCAAAGTATGTATCATTGAGTGTGTGAAGCAATATGGCTTCACAAGCTTCTGATAGATTTACTTGATCATGAGATGGATCCTATGATGATAACCAGAGCTGTATGTAAAGCTCTTTGAGAACCCAGTGTTTCATGACAGATCGAAACATGTTGAGATAAAACATCATTATATCAGAGATATGATGCAGAGGAAAATAGTACACATGCAGTACCTTCCTACACATGAGCAGATTGCAAACATCTTCACCAAATTAACTTGGTGAAGAATACCTCCCTAGTTGAGAGGGAGTGTTGATGACTACAACCAAGACAAAGTTCAAAGTACATCCGTGTGAGACTTGGCATAATGAAGAATGCCTCCCTAGCTAAGAGGGAGTGTTGATGATTGCAGCTATGTGAGACATTCTCCAGCTTACAAACTTGAGAGAAAGCTCCTGAGAGGGGTGTGTGGTTCCTATTTGAGACAGAGCTGGAACGTAGAGATGGCCTCCTCCTTACAGAGAGTTGAGAAGAACTCCAGATGATTCTCCTGTGTAACGCAGTGAGAAAGGAGATCTGTAGAGTTGGACGTGCTTGTGGCTGAGCACAAGTTGAACGTGTGAAATCCCAAAGTGTTGGGTGCATCATCATGAGACAGAAATGAAGATGATGTATTAGCCTCCTCTGAGCAGAGAGTTGATGAGAAACTCCAGATGACTCTCTTTGTGTAATGCAGTGGGAAAAAAGATCTGTTGAGTGGATGTGCCTGTGAACGAGCATAGGTGAACGTGATCCTAGTGGCTGAGCACTAGTGAAGAAGTGGTTCTTCTGTGTAATGCAGTGAGTCAGTGGTATGGACATCCCTATGGATGTGCTCCTAGTGGATGAGCACTAGCGGGTGTATAAGATCCCTTGCTATATTGTTCAAGAGTCAGACCTGCCTGTAACCCTAATTGTAATGTAAAGGGTACAGGTCGGCCCCACCTTAATGTGACTGGTAATTAATGTAAAAGATAATTAATCTGGTTAATATTAACTATATTATGAGCTAGTGAGGTCAGCCTTGATGTGCCAATAGACACTTCTGTTGCCAGGTTCAGTCTAGTATAAGTAAAGGTAAATTCCCCATTGAGGAATCATATCTTTTGTGTGAGTTTGGAAATTTCAACAAGTACTTCTACTTGGGAAAAGTGCGCACCTCTCTTGGGCGCTAGTCTTCTAGGGTTTGCAAGCACCCTCTTGTGTGCCAGGTTTTCTTGGTGGTGAAGGTCTTTGTCTTCTAGAGTTTGCAAGCACCCTCTTGTGTGCCAGGTTTTCTTGGTGGTGAAGGTCTTTCTCTTTAAGATTATAGCAAAGGATTTGGCTGGGTTTTCTTCCCTTGTTGAGAAGGGTTTTCCATGATACTTCTTGGGTTCTTGTGCATGGTGTTTCTTCTTGTGATCTTGGTTGCTGCAACATTATTGGTTATGGTTAAGTTAAATGCTAAAATGGAATGAACTTCATGCTTAACCATTCTTATTGAAAAATCAACACATACATGATTAATATAATAGGCTGGTTCCTTGTTACCTTGAAGTACATATTCGCATCAACATCACTTTTATGAAAACCCAGGCTTTTAAGAAAGCCATCAATCCTGTCATACTAAACTCTGGGAGCTTGCTTAAGACCATACAAGGCCTTCCAGGTTTTCTTGGTGGTGAAGGTCTTTCTCTTTAAGATTATAGCAAAGGATTTGGCTGGGTTTTCTTCCCTTGTTGAGAAGGGTTTTCCATGATACTTCTTGTGTTCTTGTGCATGGTGTTTCTTCTTGTGATCTTGGTTGCTGCAACATTATTGGTTATGGTTAAGTTAAACGCTAAAATGGAATGAACTTCATGCTTAACCATTCTTATTGAAAAATCAACACATACATGATTAATATAATAGGCTGGTTCCTTGTTACCTTGAAGTACATATTCGCATTAACATTACTTTTATGAAAGCCCAGGCTTTTAAGAAAGCCATCAATCCTGTCATACTAAACTCTGGGAGCTTGCTTAAGACCATACAAGGCCTTCCTTAGCTTGCATACACGAGTGTCTTTGTTATGCAGTACAAAACCATTTGGTTGTTCCACAAAGACCTCCTGTTCAATCTTTCCATTTAAGAATGTTGTTTTTACATCCATCTGATGTAGTTTCCAATCAAGAATGGATGCTAATGCAATAATAACTCAAATGGAGGTATATCTGGCTATAGGGGCAAAAGTCTCGTCGTAGCCAATTCCTTCTTTTTGAGAGAAGCCTTTGGCTACAAATCTTGCTTTGAACTTTTCCACACTTCCATTGGCTGCATGTTTGATCTTATAGATCCATTTGGAAGAGACCTCTGATTTGTCCTTTGGCCTCGGCATAATGTCCCAGACATTGTTCTTTAGAATAGACCTATATTCCTCAAGCATGGCGTCCTTCCACACTTGTAATTTATCTGCTTCTTCAAATGAAGAAGGCTCGACATCACTAATGCTACTCATCAATGCAACATAGCCTCCATACCTATGAGGCCTCTTACTTTCCCTGAAAGTTCCTTTGGGAGCAACTATCTTTTCGGCTTCTTGCACTGTTTCTTTAAGCCATCCTATCTTCATTTTGGCTAGAGGTTCTTCAAGAGTTCTTTCCAACTCTTTAGCAGGTTCTAGGGGCTCATCACTAGGCCCTTTATGAGGTTCCTCCCTCTAATCATCTGACTCTTCATTTTCAGAAGAGGGTGAAGCTGGCTGAACTGCTTTTGATTCTTGCTGTAGCTCTTTGGATTTCTTGAATGCGGCTTCCTCATGGAAAGTCACATCCTTGCTTACCTCTATCTGCCTCTGACTTGGTACATAAATCCTGCAAGCCTTGGAGTTCTCGTTGTACCCCACAAAAACGCCTTTCTTGCCCGAGGATTCCATCTTTGTCCTCTTCTCCTTAGGGACATGAATATATACAGGACATCCAAATATCCTTAGATGCCCTACTTCAGGTTTGATCTCTAAGAAGACCTCTTCAGGAGTCTTGTCCTTCAAGATAGCATGTGGACACCTGTTTTGAATATAACGACAATGGAGGTAGCTTCTACCCATAAGGAATTTGGCAGATCCTGGTCAAACATCATGGCTTTCGCTGCCTCACATATTGTCTTGTTTTTCCTCTCAGCAACACCATTTTGCTGAGGGTTATATGGCACGGTCAACTGTCTCTTGATTCCTGCTTCCTTGTAGAAGTCCTCAAACTGGAGAGATTCAAACTCTCCTCCATTGTCTCTTCAAAGAGTTCTGATGTGTTTCCCTGTCTGCTTTTCAATAAAGGCTTTATATTCTTTAAACTTATCAAGTGTCACTTTCCGCTTTAAGGAGATAGATCCAACATTTTCTAGAGCAATCTGAAGAAAATTCAGGTCCTATCAAGCATGCCTACTGGGT